>JAEANM010010473.1:0-15778 GCA_017656035.1 Myanophis thanlyinensis
AAACAATTAAATAAATTATTTAAATATAAAATTAAAATTAAATTTAAAATTTAAGTTTAAAACCCTCAGGTATCAGGTCAGGCCGGCTAGTTGAAATAAATGGGTCTTCAGGGCACGTCGGAAACACCGGAGATCCGTAATAGTACGCATCTCCGGGGGGAGTTCACTCCAGAGTGAGGGTGCCGCCATAGAGAAGGCCCGTACCCTCAGGGTTGTCAGGCGACATCGCCCCGACGATGGAACCCCGAGGAGGCCAACCCTATGGGAACGCACAGGTCGGCTGGAGGATGATGGCGGCAACATGTTCATAGACCAGGTAAAGTTCTTTGTCTAAGCCAGTGTTTCTCAACCTGGGCTATTAGGAAGTCCTGCAGCAATCACTGAAATTGATTGCTTTGAAGCTAAAACCAAGTATGCTGTTCTGAAACCATAGTTTGGTATGTAGCATATTATTTTTACTATGTTATTACAAAGCATTTGAAAGGGAAGTGGCTTGATGTACAGTGTAGGAATGTAATATTCAGATATTCAGAACATTAAAACAGCAGCAGAGGTTTTAATGTTTCTATGCATGGACATTGATATACTGATAACCAGTGAAAGCCTTTGAAGAGTATGTGTCAGTTCTTCAGGAGGACAGAAGTTCTTTAATGCTTTGATCAGGGGTGCAGTGGGCTTTGTGAAGCACTCTTGTGTAATACTTCATGCAAATTCAATGTCAACTTTATTTTGCTCCATTTCTATAGACTTTCTGGTTGCTGTGATTTGTAGTTGAGGCTAGAATTGTCAAATTCTTTGCAGATTTATTAATAAATAAATGAAATCAACTGCAGATTTCCTGAAACAGAGCCATCAAAGTATTTTATTGGCTTCCTGTTCATCAGATTGGTTATGGGCTTCTGTAAATACATTATGTGACTTGCAAATCTTTGCTTGGAAGAGCCTTCAGGTTCTTGGCTGTTTGAATGTGTATGTTCTATGCAGTATTGTTTGTATTTCTACTGTATTTTTAATCATTGTTTTAATGGATTTTTAACCTACTGTTGTAAGCCATCCATAGCATCAAAATGGAAATGGGAAGCATATAAATGATTCAGATAAATAACCAATATTCACTGATTGGTCACAATTTGTGGAGCTCTAATTCATTACTTTGAAAGGTCAAACTATCTATGCAGTAATTTTAAAAGTGCCTTGTTCATAATTTACAGGTTTAAAAAATAGAAATAGCATTAAATTGGTGGAGGAGGGCTGTAATTAATGGGTTCAGAACAAATAAGGAAAAAAATAAATTTTCTTGTATTCTGCAGTCCTAAGAAAAGCCTTCTTTTACATTTGTGGGAAAGATATTGGTGGGACTTTGTTCCAATACAAATAGCAGGTAGTTATTCATTATTCATTACCACCATTTTATCTCTTTAGACAATTAGGGAGTCATTTAAAATGCACAGAGGCAAGGAAATTCACTGCCTGCATAACTTATATCTGCAATAGTCTGCCCTTTCTTAGAGACATATATATTGTTCATTTTAGGTTTTTAGCCAGTAAGATATCTAAATCAAAGAACTCCACATTTAGAAAATCTCTTAAATTTACCACATTTTAATCTACTCCCAGTGGCTGTTTTTGAAGGTGAAATTTTTAAAAGGTTTGTAGACATTAAGATTTAACCTTGAAGTGAAAAGACCGCAGAATTTATAGCTCACATTCTGTTTTATTGCTATTTTATAAAGATGTGGGGTTACATTTCATAACATCTGTTTTCAGGTTTTCATTTCCAGGCCATTCATATCTTTTTTTGTATACAGTTGCTGCTGCCTGATCAATATAGTTCTGTTACTTTGAGTGTGACAAAATTCTGCTTTATTGGTTATAGAACTTGCAATACTTATACCTGCTTTCATTTTCGTTTCTACTTAATATTCATTTTGTTGTCTATTTGTGTCATGGCACCTGCAGTCAAGAATACTATACCCCATTGGCCTTTTGGGAAGCTTTTAAGAACTGGCTCTTTTCCCAGGCTTATAGGTTTATTCAGCCCAGATGGGTTTGGTTGCTGGTTTCTTTGGATGTCATAGCATATTTTTCCAAAGATCCAAAGACAAAGATCTTTTGGATAAACAGTTTGAATATTAATCTTCCTATTCCTGTAATTTAGACTACAAATCACTTCTCTTAATTAGCCTTCACTATACACAGTGATCAAGTTTGGGCTTCCTTTTTTCTTGTCTGACTCAGTAGAGCCACATTGCTTTTCCGTTAGCCTATTGAATGAGTCAGTCACCGGTTATGGCCAAGCGCAACCATCAATTTTAATTGCTGAATAGTGAATAGCAAAGAACTCAGTCTGGTTTCTCACTACGTTTAGGAATGTAATCTGGCTCACTTTATCTGTTTTTATATAACATTTTAAACATTTTAAATAGTTTAAAGTTTGTTTTAAGCCAATTTCTGTCTGCCTATGAAGTTTTATGTACTATTCTCTTTCTTTCTTGGCTGTCATAAATAGGGTTTGCTCTACTTTTATTATACAGCTTTGTAGAAAAAAAAATCTGAAAAATAAACTGCTGTTAACGTTGTATGTTTCATTATAATATAATGAACCATTATACCTCCATTTCCCTTGTGAATTGGGTCACTATCAGAGAGCTTCTCTGGTGATGTATTTTGTCATAATCCAAACAAGGCAGATGCTCTAACCACTAAGCCAGCTGTCCTTGCAGATGCTGGAAATTTTACAGCCTCAGAGACATTATGCTTTGTCTTCAGGGTGAACAATTTTTCCCAGAGATAACGCATGAAAGACCTGCTGAAGGTCACTATGCTTGGAGTTTATATTATGCTACATGCTGTATGTCAGTAGCTCAGCCTCTCTAGAGAAAAAGTAATCTCAATGTATCAGTGGTTTAGGGTTTCCAGGTCTCATAAGATAAGAATATTTCAGCTTATCCAAAATGTGAACTTCATGTCAACTGCATAACTCTAAAACTAGCAGGCACGATATTATTATCAGGATATCAGGACAGATTCTCTTCCTACTTCCACCCCCAGAGTATTAAACTTCCTATTACAGAATTCAAAATCACTCACTTTTTGTTTTAAGTAAATTCAGTGAATCTGCAAGATGAATACATCGCTGTTTTCTTCTATCTCTCCCTAATTTGTTACAAATTAGAAAAATAATAATTATCTGCACACTTGTTTTAGAACAATCCACTATCTATAAACTGGGAGTAATTAATACTTTTTTTTGCTGAATATCAAGGATTGCAATTACATTTTGTAATTGCATAACAATAATGTTATGAAATTGCTCAGTTAGCAATACTCAGGGCTTTTTAAAGAGGCATAGTATTAACATGAATATTTCTCAGTTTTGTTTTTACCATCTATATAATGCTTTTCTGTACTGTTAGTTTTTTTAACCATTAAAACCATTGGTTCAATAAAGAGGATTACACAGAAAAATCAGTAGTACTGGTAGCTCATCTTTGTTTTTATAGAGTAGTTACTTAGATCTCTTTGGATGATTCAATAATATTGGAATTGTTTAGGTATTTTTTAGAACAGAAGGCTGCACAAATCCTTGCCCTCTTGTTATCTCTGTCACTGTATATTGCATCTAATTTATTTTCCTTTCAGGAAAAACAAATTATCAGGGCATATCTTCAGGCAATTGATCCCCCTATTTGGTTCTCCAAAGAGGAAACTGAGTTTATGCTTTGATGTCTCTCATTCTTTCTATATCTCCTTTCTTTTAGGCTAGCATATTGTAACTCCCCCCCCCCCCATCCCTTCAATAGTCACTGCATATCCCTACTATTTGTAGTACTGTTTCTTTCTATCTGCATTGAATCTACATTCTATCTGCCCAATTCTGGAAGAATCCTTTTTCATGTATGGAGAGTAATCTCAGGGATAAAGATTATCATCTCCAGAATTGTTTGCTGCATGACTCAAGGTATCCGATGAGTTATTAAAACATCATAGCCTCTTGGTGCTTAGCATTCTTTTTTTTCTTTGACATATCTTTTCTTGAAACAACTTTGTCAACTATGGATGCTAGCTTAGTTAACTCATTTCACTCACCCTCAACTTTCATCAGGTGTTGAATACATTTTGGTAGATTCATACATGACCACTTTCAAAATCAAAGTTACAGATAAATAATTTGATCATATTCCAGAAAAATAAAGGTTCATGATCATCCTAAGATTTTTCCTAAGTAATGATGAGGTAGGGGAAGTCATTCTTATTTCTGTTATTGGTAGCCAGATGGAAACAAAAATCTTTGCAGATTTATTGGAAATGAAAGTAGATAGTCATCAAGATACAAATGTATATTCTATCTGTGATAGAGCTTTCTTTTACAAATTTTTTTGTGCTGGATACTCTACCACTATTACTACTTCATTTTAGACTAGCTTAATGTTCCTTACTAATTACTGTAGGAGACAGCCAAACCCAAATGAACCTGCAATTTGGAAGTCATAATTGAGATTTTCCCTAGAAGCTCAAGTCTAAAACAATAATATTAAAATTTACTTCCATTAACTGTCAGCAAACAAAACAATTATCATATAATAATAATAAAAGGACAACATATGTTCACACTCTTAAGGAGACAAAAGACCAGAAGTATAATGGTGTCAAGTATTCTGAATATTTGACAATTACTGTGTTTCTCTAAAAACATGACCCAACCCAATAATAAGCCCAACCTTAATTTTGGAGGATGAACCTAATATTACCCCTACCTTGAAAATAAGCCTGGGAAATGGGCATGACCAGCATGAATGGTAGTGGCACGGGTGCAGGGAGGGGGGTGTTGCAGAAGCTGTCTGTCTGTAGCTGCAGCAGAAGCGCTGTGCCCAGAAAGGGCAAATTTGGTATTTGTGCTGGCCTTTCTGGGTGCAGCGCTTCTGCTTGTTGGGCTGTCAAGCCCCGCCTCAGGGCTTGCCATATGGGGGGGGCATTGCCAGAGAATGCTGCAGACACTGGCGGAACCCCGGCATAGAGCCGAATGGGTGTGCGTCACCTGGGCGGTGGCAAGACCTTGGAATGCTGCTGAATGTCCTCGTACCATCTGGGCAGTGGTGAGACTTCCTCGTATGCACTGCACGGCCAGCAGTGAAGCACTTTTTTCTTCTGGAAAGAGCGGTCCGTTAAAAAAAAAGCCCTTCTCTGCTGGCTGCTTCTTTTCCCAGCTGAAAAGAGCGGCCTGTTCTCCCAAAACACCTTGCCCTGGGCTGCTCTTTTCAGCTGGAAAAAGAAACAGCCAGCAGTGAAGGGCTATTTTTTTAAATGAGCCACTCTTTTCAGAAAAAAAAAAGTGCTTCGCTGCTGGCTGCTTCTTTTCCCAGCTGAAAAGAGCGGTCCAGGGGCAAGGCATTTTGGGAGAACAGGCCGCTCTTTTCAGCAGGGAAAGAAGCAGCCCAGTGGTCAGGCAAGGCACATGGGGGGTTGAATTAAGCGACCTCTAAAAAAGAAGCCCTAGCCAGTTTTTCAGGGGTCAAAAGAAAATAAGACCCAGTTGTATTTTCGAAGAAAATTAATTAAAGCACATGACATAGTTTGATAAGGTGAACTATGGTCAGTGGTAAGCACAACACTACATAAAATTTTCAAAGTCATACATTCCATTTTAGAACTATGTGACTGAGGTGGATTTTTATTAGAATAGATTTCAAGGTATGAGAGTAACTTTATGGAATCTTTCTGGAGATTAAAAAAACCATTTTTCTAAATTATAAGACAGATACTTTCCCCCTTAAAACACATATAACTAATCATAACAATAAATTTGATTTGATATGATCTTAAAAACACAGATTGTATCATCCCATTTTGAGTCCAGGGAGAAACAAATGAATATTGATTTCTTTTAAGTGAAGTTATTAAATCAATCCATTAGCTGACATCTCTTTCTATAATAGTACATTTTTTTTAGATTCCAGTTGATTGCACAGTTGACTGTATATATGTGTTTGCACATAGAGGTAAATATAAGCCTACTATCTATAGAGAAGCAGTGCAGATATCTTTTCTCTTCCTATTTCTTAAGAAATGTATAATGTGGCTGCTCCGGTCAGAAAGCTGTATGCATGTCTACATGATTTGTGTAATTTCCACTCTTATGCATATTGTGTGAATGAGGTACTCAAAAACTTAAGTTTTGATGAAAAAGGTATACCATCTCAGCTAAATTCCAAGTAGGAGATCAACATATATTTCAGTCTACTTTATTATGGTACCATACATAATTTTATTGCTGGAAAAAGTGTGTGCATGTGTGCACGAATGTCTGTATATATTTGTTTAGTAGGGCAGAGTCTCTAGTGTTAGAATACAACATTAACAATAACTGCCACAAACATTTCTGCTACTCTTCAACATCCACTGGGAAACAAGTGACTGAGAGAAAATTGCATTTTTAACCATTATTAATCAATTTTCATTGTAAGCATATACGTTCTTTTAAAAAAAACATGAAGCCATTTATGAATGTAAACATCCAGCATTAACTCTATTATCCATGTTTTGGAAAGGATGCTTTGTTGATCATCCATTGATTTTTAAAGAAGTATTTTGCCTATTACATTTTATTGGAACAATATTCCCAGAGTACAGCTAATCCCATATTAGTTGGGAAACATGCAATCATGGTGCTTGAATTTGTTCCACTAAGGTTAAAGTATTCAGGACCTAGGACAGTTCCTAGTAAACCTTAATAGAATTGTCTCCTTACTGTAAAAGAAAGGAAGAGTGACAAGATTGTTTGAAAATTGGAGAACTTTTGAGAAGATAATTTTGATTTTACAGTCCCCTCACCTGACTTTACATGTATCAGCTTCTGTGAGGACCTGGAGATGAAGCAGCTGTTGGCATGATGTACTTCCACAAGAAGTTTTCCATTGGATGAAGCAGCCTTTATCAGCATCTCAGGATTTTCTGGTGGCAATAATCTTTGAAAACTGAATATATATTTTGCATTCTGATTATCTGTACACAAATGCAAAAACCTAATGAAATCCAAATATTTTTGATTTAGACGGTTGGAACACTTAAACACTGCTGAAGTTTTTGAAGAGCTCTTAATATGAAAACCTGGACTTTTCTTCAAATGAATCCACATTGTTGTCTTTTTAAAATGTGCATTATCTTATTGCTCAGTGTGATCATTTTTAATACTTTATATCATTCTGGTACAATGATGGGCAGTGAAATAACTCTGCAATCAATTTCAGTCTAAAAATAGGAGCAGGAAACAAATTCATTTTGACTTCTTGTTTTTTTGAGTTGACTGGAGTGCTGAGATATTGTGGTAACAATGAATTTGACCAAAGGCAATGGTCATGTGACCTGTCATTGCTGACAAAATATGACTTGGCAGACAACTGTGGACATTTGTGCAAGTTTGTGATCCATTTCTTTTTCTTTTTAAGTAGGTTCAACAAGCTAAAAAAGATCTTTTTGAATGTATTTTATCTGGTATAGATTCAACATTGTAACAAACACATGAATAAAGTATGTTAGGCATAATTTTTCATCTAAGAAGAAACCCAATTTTGGTTTGTTATCTTTGCCATCTTTGTATCTTTTCTTGTTTTTAATTATTTAAAATGTTTTAAACAATTTTTAAACCACCCAAAGTCATTGGGAGTCCAGTGGCACATAAATTTAATATATAAATATTATTTAGTAATACTTTGTAAAACTTGTCAAACAAAGCTGTAAAAACTAAGCCACATACATATACAAGAACATGATTTCTTCTTCCTTAGGACTGCTAAGCAAAAGTATTTAGTAAACTGACTTTTTAAATATATAATTTTATTAAATGTTTTAAAAAGGAAGGTAAAATTAATACAACCTAATATAAGAATCTTACAACATTATAAAGTAAGGAAAAATAAAAATAAAGCTAAAATGCAAGAGAGGAAAAAAGTAAAAATAGAAAAAAAGAATGAAATACTTTTCTATCTTTACAGCAGATATAAATATAAGCTTGCCTTTTATTCTATGGCTACAAAATAACTCTCTTCTTTCTATAATTTGTGCAGTGGCACAGTGGTTAGAATGCAGTACTGCAGATGACTTCTGCTGACTGCCAGCTGCTAGCAATTTGGCAGTTTGAATCTCACGAGGTTCGAGGTTGACTCAGCCTTCCATCCTTCTGTGGTGGGTAAAATGAGAACCCAGTTTGTTGGGGGCAATATGCTGATTCTGTAAACCGCTTAGAGAGAGCTGTAAAGCACCGTGTAGCGGTATATAAGTCTACTATTGCCATTACTATCTATCCTGTCTATTAATCATAAATAAATTCTTGTTTTTGTGTAACATAAAAATTTGAGATTTTCAGTCAGCAATAAATGTAGATATTTTCTCTGATGAAGGAAGTCAATTTAGTCATCTTAGTAAGTTCTATCAACTTCCCCAACCACTCCTCCCTCCATTATGGATAGTTCAGTGACATCTTCCATCCTGAATCTCTCCCCAGTGATTTCTCAATGGAAGAGTACAGTGGCTTTATTTATTTAAGAAATGAATCCAAGCAAATCTATATTCCAGAAAATCAGCAAATACTTCTTGATGCCCCTTCATGGCTATAGCTTTATAGGGCTATAGAAGATCCAGCATCAAGGGTAGCCTATAACGGACTTAATCCATCTCAGAGTCAATATGTGACTATTAATTTCTTTCTCTTGCATGTTTGATTAGTTTTGCATAGTTTTATTTTACTCTGCATTTGCCTTAAAGTCAGTTTGGTCTTGTGGTTAAGGCAGTAGGTTCTACATAGGGGAAGTGTGGGAAAAGAGTATGAGAGACTTGAAACAGGAGTGCTTATAAGTTCTCTATCTGCTTAGAGATGGGCAATTTATTGCAATGGCTTAATTTTCTGAATTGCAGTAAATGTTAGTTCATAGGCAGGTTTGGCCAAGTTTCTAAGTGTTTACTATTTAGTTCCTATATGTCTTTGGCAGAGAAAATTTCACATATTTTTTTTATTAAGATAAGGAGCAAATTGCATTGCTTGCCTTAAATGTATCCAATCCCCAGGTAGCAGTCCCTGTTCTTGGTGAGGACACTGTAAAATTACCCCATGCACATTCAGGCATTCAGTGCAAACTAGGATTTCCAGAAACTTTGCATACCAAAATATTGTTGGCCTAATGATTTCAGGGCAGGATTTTGAAGAGGAGAAAAGCTGCTGCAGGGAGGGAAGGGGGCGGGGAGGACTTTGTCCATACAAGAATCAGCATTTTGGAATTTGGGTGTTGTAAGCATTTCTACATGAAAAATGTACAGTTCAGTATATTTCATTTTCTAAAAGTTCATCTATTGCTTTGCTTAGGATGTGCAGGATATTTCAATTTCCAAAGAGTTGAACATCAAAATTATTCTTTCAAGTCTGAAACAAAATGTGTGTGGTTTGAGAGTTTATTTTATGGTTATGTCCTAAACATTGTATAAAACCTGGTTATTTCAAGAGGCATCATCTTGACTGTTACAGCTGTTTTTGGCGTAGCTAGTATATTAGAAGGAAGTAATCATTCTGCTTTTGGTTTAGTCTGGATGTGTGATGTGGGAATGGAGAGGAAGAAAAGCACATAGCCAGATGGAATATGACTGTTTGCAATTGTATGCCTGCCAACCTGCCTGGTAAATTACTAATTCTTTTTTCTTTTTTAATTCACATGCAGAAATTAAGCATTCATGAATGTGGGACAGCTTTATGAATGCTGTTGTGTTCCACTTTATTGGCAGTTAGGCAATGCACAAGAACACACACAAATACACATTGCTTTATATCATCAATTTACTCTACACACATGTGCTGGTGCAAGTGATAGAAATGTGTTTGATTGGCTTGCATGTAAGCTGATGCAAACACAAAATAAAGTAATGACAAGCCTGAGAATCTTTATTGCCAAGATGTAAATCTTTTGACAGTAACTAATGAAAAGACTAGTATTTAGAGAGACAGCAATTAAGGCTAGGAGAGATCATGTTTAACTACTTTCTGAGTAGTTCTCAAGCTGCTTGTGAGAGATAATCAGACAAAGACATGGGAAATCCAAATAATGGGCAAAGGACAAGAATAGGATATCACAAGAACACATATATGAAGGAGAAAAGTTGTTTACACACAACATCCACACTATGGACCATCTGCACTTTTGTTATTATGTATTTGATTGAATAATTTATATCCCCCTAATCTTCAGAAATTCAAAGTAATGTGCATGGGGCCTGCCTTCATTTTTTTCTCTATATTAGCAACCCCAAAGTAAGTTGGCTAGAAGAAACTGGCTGGAGTGGTCCAAATTTACTAAGTTTCCCTACTTAGGACTGTTAAAACAGCATAAAGATTCTCTAAACATTTAGAATACATTTTCTCATCCTTTTAGAAAAATGTAGAAATGGGGCTTTGTGTGATCATAGTTAAAAATTGATACACTCTTCCATCAAGAAATCTGATGAGTAAAAACCCAAATATAAAATATGAATTAGTATATATTTACTATAATCCTTGCAAGAATCCTCTAAGTACATCAGTATTAAACCTGAAATTAAAAATGTAGAGAAATAAACTTGAAGATACTGAGAAAAGAATTAAATTTTGAGTTCCCAGGTTTAAAAATTAGTCTCCCATTAAAAATGCAATATTTGAAATGTGTGTAAGGTTGTTCATTCTAAAAATATAATATTAGAGATTAAATCAGTTTCAGATTTCAGCTCTGTGGAATGTGCCTATTTCTTGTTTTAACTCTAAATGCAAATTCAGATAATTTATGCAGTGTATATAAATAATTAGTACCAATAATACAGAAAACAGTTTAGCAGTTTACATATGGAAATTGATTTTTTTTATTACAAAACTTAAATTGGTTTCTTTTCTTAATTCAGTATCTGCACCCTTTTGAAAGCAAAGTGCTCTGATTCTCATCATTTATTTCTTGCAGAAACTAGTTGTCTGCTGTATTGTTCTTTGAATTTCTTCCTACCATTAGCTTAAAAATTTTATAAGCAACTTTGCAGGTGATCAGGTGAAAATAAAGCAGAACCTCTCTTTCAGAAAAAGACTGATTTTGACTTGTGAGGCATTTCTAACATTGCCAGATGAAATCCCATTTAGCTATTTCCATGTTCATCTTATTTTTAAGATTCAAAACACCTGTGACTGAATGCAGGGAAAACAGCCATATTTCTGGATTGGCTAACTATAAAGTGAGATATGCAATCAGGTATAAATCCTCCTATTTCTCTAAGCTTACGCTTTCAGTATATCAGAATCAACCTGGGAGTAAGAAAAATCCCAGGGCTGGGCTGGAGGGAGAATTGATGAGAAAAAAGAATATCTGGAGATGGGCAAATAATAAGGCCAGCGACAAAACAGAAATAACTTCTTGGTCATATATGTTTAGATCTACATCTATGAATATTTCTATACAAGATTTTCAGCAAATTCACATGCTGTGAATTTTACAGCTATATATATTATTTTTCATGGAATTTTTATCTATATATTATTTTGTAATATTTGAGTGTATGTTTCCTAGAAAACATTTTGTGAAATGTAAAATAAAATACAATCCATCAGTTTGCTAAAGTAAGTCTTATTTTTGTAATGAAAAAATGTTTTCAATTTAAAACTGATTGCATTTGATGTATAGAAAGTATAACAAACCAATCTATCTTTAATTATCTCTCACCTTTTGTGTAGACAGGAGTTTGATTTAATAAGTGTGGACATGGAATTAGAATTATGCATATATTTTCTAATTCTAACTATTCAGGATGTAATTCATAGCTATGGTCAACACACAACGTACGAAATAATAATAATAAATAGTGAAATTAAACAACTTCTAACCTACAATGAAGACAAAAGTTAGAAGTATTGAGATTAGAGTTAAGTGCTGTTTTGGCAACAATGTGGATCACAACTAAGAAAAAGAGTGCAGAGAATAGCAACAAACATTATTAGAGGGCTGGAGGCTAAAACATGAACAGTTGCAGGAACTTGGTATGCCTAGTTTAACAAAGAGAAGGACTAGGAATGATTGATAGCAATCCTTCACTATTTCAGGAGGTGTCACAAAGAAGAGGGGGAAACCTTTTTCCAAAGTACCTCAGGGCAAGGACAAGAAGTAAATAGATGGAAACTTATCAAGGAATGGTTCAACCTAGAACTAAGGAGAAATTTCTAGACAGTGAGAACACTTAATGAGTGGAACATCTTGGGTTAAGAAGTTGTGATGCTGCCTCACTGGAGGTTTTTAAGAAGAGATTGGAAAGTCATTTGTCGGTAATGGTATAGTGCAAGGTTGTCAAACTCAAGGCCTCAGATACAGCCCTCGGGGTGCTTAAATCTGGCTCACAGGGCCAGCCTGGAAATAGGACTGGCTCATGGTGCCTGTGCTGGCCAAAACAGGCAGTGGGGGCCCACATGAATTCCCCCTGTGGCCCATTTTTGGCCTCCCTGGCATCCAGCAGCACTCTGCTAAAATAGGCCACTTGGGGGCCTCCTGGGGCCTCTGCATGGCTCATTTTCATTTGGCAGAGTGCTGCAGGAGGACTGGATTGGACTGCATTACAATTATGTGACCTCAAGTAAGTGCCTTATCTGCATAGAAAACAAACAATGTTCTGTGTTAATACTGTAGTTTAATGCCAGATTTTTCATACTGTATGTTGTGGCCTGTTGGCCGCCTGCCTCTCTGGCAGCCGAATCAGAGGAGGAAGAGGAGTTCTGAGGGGAAGAAGGCATGGAGCTGGTAGAGAGAGAAACACAGAGACAGAGCCTGGGCCATCAGTCAGTCCTCAGATGGAGAGTCCACAGCCTGGAGGTGGCTGAGCAGGAAGAAGAGGAACAGCTGGGTCCAGTGCTTGACAGATGTGCAAAAGGCAGAGAAGAGAAGAGCAGTGGAAATCTGTGGGCTGATCCTTGGGAAGGAAGCCCCACCACTGCTAATGAAGCCCCACCCTAGCTCTGGGGATAAAAGGCAGGGGGCGGAGATGGCTAGATGTAGCAGAGAACTATTCATCTTCTGGCTGGATGGCATTGAGAGAGAAACTTTTTTCTGGGGCTGCCAGCACTCCTAATTAAAGGAATCTTTTCACTTCAGAGAGTTTGTTGTGTTGGGTAGCTGGGTCAGAACACTGTAGGTCCATTTAATTTACAATCAACAATTTATAATTGACACCTGTGTCTATTTAGTATCCTGGAAATTTACCTCTGCTGTTAGGCCTTGTATTATCATGTTATTTATGCGGTTGTATTTTTATTATTAGTTGAATAATAAAAATACAATAGTATAAATAGCTTTTCTGTTTGGAAAAGCAATTTACTATTAAACAATGGGGTATAAATTTAGAAATAAAAAGTTTAGTGGAGTATGAAGAATAAGTAATAAATGTTTGCCCATAATAACTGGTGGAAGAGATTAGGAAAATGTTTATAGTAAAGAACTGTGAAAAGAAAGAAGAGAAGGGGGGGGGAAACACATTTTAGGCCTGTGTCAAATGCCCACTATGGCCATGCCCGTACCTGGCACGGCGACCATGGCCATGCCCACCCCCAGCCACACACACACACCTGGCCCTTGGAGGTCAAACACAATCCTCAATGAAATCGAGTTTGACACCTCTGGTATAGAGTCTCCTGTTTAAGCAGGGGGCTGAATAGCAAGGTTTCATCCAACTCTGTTATTCTGTTATTTATCTTCAAGATTGCAAATCAACAGTCGATACTACCAACATCTTTGGTTAGATAGAAATACTATAAGAAGAATAAAGTTCAGACCCTTTGCTTGGAAAATACTTTAAAAGTGATGTGATCAAAATACTTTAAAAAGTGGTGTCCCTTTATAAAATGAACAGAATAGAGAACCTAACTTAACTTTTTAATCTCATTAGTATCACGAAATCTTACTCCAACAGAATCTTCTGGTTTGTGCAGATCATATGCACTGAGAGGAAAACATGAAACTGAGCAAACATAAAAATCCTACATTTCTTCAGGGCTGGGATATGGGAAAGATAGACAGCAAAGGCAAAGCTGTAAATTACTCTTGCATACTAATGATTGAGACTCAGCTTTTACTCCTTCATAAATCTGAGTCCCAGATACAATCTTTTAGCATTTCCACATTAGTAAAAAGGAAAAAATATCCTGTGAGGGAACATCATACTAGAAATTTTTCATCTAGATTTAAATTTGTCTTCAAAAATTGTAAGGGCCAAACCATCAAAGATTAAAGAGCAATCAGATCTGTCTTTTCAATAATTTTATCTTCAACCATAGTATTATGTTTAACACATATTTATTGGGGTATATGGCAACTCACCACAGCCAACTTGCTATGGCCAACTCACCATGGGACAATTTGCCGCGGGACAAGAGTTACACTAATATTGAAGAAATAGTGGAATTGAATCATAAAGGAAAGATGCCAAAGGAGGGACAAAATGAAATGTGAATGACAAAAATTAAAATAATTTCTGAACTATTTTAAATGATTAAATTTAATTGTTGAATTGTCCCACCTATGGCGAGTTGGCCATGGCAAGTTGTCCCATGGTGAATTGTTTGCAGTGAATTATCCCATTCCAATATATTTATGTACATTTATATACATTATTGTACATTATGTACAATGTACATCTCAATTTACTTATTAGAAAACAATCAAGTTGTTTCACAACAATTTAAAAAATACAACCTGAGCCTTTAGAAGAAAAAAACTCAGGAACTAATAATGAACCATCTGCAAATTACCCATCTTCTCTGTAGGATCAGATTTTGACTCCATTTAACAGCTAGGGAACATCTTTGCCTTTGAATATTTTACTTTCTTTTCCACATGAGTTTTTAAAAAATTCATAGATATTGCTTAGCTCTCTAAATAATTTGAACATAAATCTCTGTGATGCATTTAATATGTGAATCATATCTCACTCACTAGTTCTCTTAATATATCACATAATAAAACAAATGTCCATTTTGAATAACTAAGATATACATTTAAATATAAATGAAGAATTTTTAACCTAATCCACATCTATCATGCTAAAAGATAACACATCTTCTCAAAACATATGGTACCTCCACCACCACAAAAAATGAGTAACATTTGGATTTGTTAGAATGACTGTCATCAAACTGTAAACTTTATCATTCCATGCATCTGTTACATAAAATGATGAACCTGGGTGGGAAAAATGGCACGTAAACAAAAGACATAAGTTGCTAGGAGACTGTAGAAATTTTAATAAACTGATTTAATTCAACCTCTCCTTTTCACATTTGTACTTTTGAGGAAAAGAAATGTTGGTTATCTGAACTAGGGTTATGATAACTTATTTCTTCTTGTGGTAATAATTGTTCTGTACGATTTATCTGAATGCTCTACACACATTTTTTTAATGAAAAACAGGCTGATTGAGGGATAGTTGGTTTTCTTTTTTATATATATAAAAAAATTATTAGATTTTCCAAAACAAACAGACAAACAAAAAACAAACAATGTATCTTTTTTTTGAGAACAGCAAGATCCCGAATTATCACTTCTCCATACAGAAATAAGCCCAACCACATATTCATCTTTATATTCTATTCCATATCTCATAATTATAACAGCATTATCTCAACATTTTATCCCCTCCCCTACTTTTCTCAACTTTATTTTATCTACCTCATTTCTCTAAATTCAATTACATATCATTTTCAAAGTATCCATATCTATTTAATCATTATATTCTTTTATCTGTC
>JAEANM010010474.1:0-15777 GCA_017656035.1 Myanophis thanlyinensis
GTGCTGCAGTTCCTATAAATCCCAAGCACACTGCTAGCTGGGGATGATGAGATTTATAATCCAATATATCTAGAAATATATCTAGAAAGGAGATTTATAATCCAATATATCTATCCAATATATCTAGAAAGGAGACCTCTGAAGAACCCAAAAGAACTTTTCTTGATAGAAATTTACAGTAAGCAACTCTGACAACCCTCATTTCTACTGAGATGTTAGCAGGATTGAAAACAATCCCTATAAACTTCATTTGCATCTTCATTGCTCCTTAGTTAGTCACTGCCATTTCCTGTCCACCTTGCTGCCAGGCAAAACTTTTGATCATCATCATCATCATCATCATCATCATAAATACCTAAGGAATGGCCACTAATTCAGCTCAGAGTATGCCAAGAGTCAGTATATTATTCTGCTCTCATTCCAGTAGCCTTTGGCAAGTCTAGGGGTGCAACTATGGTCTTCCTCTTTTCTGTATTGACAAATAAGTGTGTGTCATTGGGACTATTATTCAAATGCAAGTCTGAAATTAAGATTTAAGGGCTACTGGTTTGGTAAAAGCCATCCAGATGGAAGGGTGTAACCTTGCTTGGGGGCCCAATGAGGATTAAACAACATGTTATTGTTTTAATGTCTTTTAAATTGTTTAAATTGTTTTAGAATTTAAGGATTGTAAGCTACCTAGAGTCATTTGGTTGAGATGGGTGGCTAAAGAAATTGAATGAGTAAGTAAATAAGTAATTAAGTGAGCAAGCAAGCAAGTAAGTAAGTAAGTAAAATCAAGTAGCATTAATTATAACATTGTTTTTTGGGATAAGACGACCTTGAGCCTGTCAGGATTGAACTGCTCCCTTCGGGTAGAATTAGCCTGAAATGCACCACCAGGACTTCTGCAAAGGATACTACAAAGAACAAGGCTAATAAGCCTCTGTGATTCTCAGGGAGCCTGGAAGCCTAGCAAAGTTTGAGGTGGCAAGGTATTGGGGCTGGGGAAGCTAAGGTAGTCATCTGATTTGTCTGTTTTGTTTCCCAGTTTATTTGGTGGTGACGTTCACAAGCCCAGTGCCAGAGCCATCTATGGTGAGTTTGGGACCATGGAAATATAACCAAGGGAATGCCTTTGTATCGGGATGATTGTTGAACTGACAGTTATTCCATCTTTCAGCTCTACCATCCTTAGCAACTCACAATTACCAAGTCCAGAGGTGGGCAATTACGGTTCCTTCATGACTCGTGGACTTCAACTCCCAGAATTCCTGCTGGCTCAGGAATTCTGGGAGTTGAAGTCCACGAGTCATGAAGGAGCCATAATTGCCCACCCCTGGCCTAGTCTCATCAACCACAGTGCCCATCTCCTGCTAACAATACTTTATGCCCGCAATCCCCCCTCAAATGCCTTATCTTACATATACCAGTAACTACCAATTCTGATCCGTAGAAATTCAAATGACAGCTAGATGACAGCAAAGATTTCTGCAGCTCAAACTGAATAGGTCTAATCTAACATTTCTTTCTCTCCTTGTGGGCTTCAAGTTTCTGGTTTAATTTATTATTATTATATAGACAACAATCTGGACATAACTGTCAGCATTTTACTTACTGTAGGCCTTCATATACATCAAATTCTTCCCAAGAATTTAGGATATCATAATATATATGTGGATCTAGGCAATGTGGCCTTTTGTAGTTGTAAGTGTCATCCAAGATTTTTTGTTACGGCACCCATAACTATTGGGTTTCTATCAGTTTATACTATAATCTTTCAACTTTGATTTTGATACTTTGGTGAAATTCTCCAATCATCATCATCCCCCAGTAAGACACTACCTTGAAGTGGTTGTGGGGCTTGTGTGCTCTGAGGAAGATGAGAACTATGCCAGCGATTCAACCATACTGGATAGGTCTCATTAGAGGAGTTGCCCAAGTTAACAAATCCACACTAGATGTTGGAGTTCCTGGATATCTGGTTAAAAAATGGGCTACAAGGCTCAGGACTGTTGACTGAGCAACCTTCAGAACTATTAGAAGAAAAGGTATTTGCCTATCACAAATATATAGAGATTGAAAACAAAGATATAACAATGTGTTATTACAGATCAAGTCAAACAAGAAGAGGATATTTGAAACAAATGCATCGGTTCTAGAAAGAACAACATCTAGAATCAGAAATTACAGAATAATAATAATGGTGGTGGTGAGACCGTAACTAAAGAAAGTAATGAAAAATGAAGAAGTTAAATTGCTCTGGGACTTCAGAATTCAAACAGGCATGGATCTGCCACATAACATACCAGACTTAACAATAGTGGATAAAAACAGTCTGCGTAATGGACATGGCAGTACCTGAAATCAGCAAAATAGAAGAGAAAGAACTGGAGAAGATAACAAAATGCAGTGACCTGCCAATAGAAGCAGAATGACTGTGGCAAAAGAAAGCAAAGGTAGCACCAATGATAATAGGTGCCTTGGGTGCAATCCCAAAACAATTGAAGTATCACTTGAACACCATTGGCATTGACAATTTCACCATTGGTCAGTTGCAAAGGGCAGCTTTACTTGGAAGAACTTACATCCTGTGATGATACTTCTAACTCCAGACATCCACATCTGCCTATCCCAGATCCTTGCAGACAAAAATGACAAATCTAGCTGACATGTTTGGTTGGAAGTAAACACAATCCTGTGATTATTTAATATTATTAAAAACAACATCTATCAAACCTATGTCATTGGGAAGGGCTTGATAGGTGGATTAAAATGCCAAAATCCAGTCTAAACATTTGGCTGACTGTGCAACCAACCATAATAATAATATTATTATATGCTGCAGTAACTTCTTTTATTTATGTTTAAATGTATTCCTCCTGTCTTTCCTTTACTCTGTTAAACATTCTGATTCGTTAAGAAAAACCTGATAATTGTCCAAAAAGTACTATTAAATTCAAATCAGTTTCTCAGGCTGTACAATGTTTAATATTAATTTTCAGTACACATCTGCATGTTATGAAATTCAAGGTGTTTTCGTTCAACTAGTGCCAATTTTTTTAACCATGCATATTGCATTATCCTGTATTATATATTATTATAAGATTATATTAATTTGGGATTTTATAGCACTTCCAATCCTAATTGATGGAGGTACTAAACAAATTTTATAAATAAACAAAATACTTGTCTTTGAGGAATAATTCCGTGGATGATGTTACAGATAGTCCCTGACTTACATTTAACAATCATTTGAAGTTATGAGCGACCTCCCCAGGGGAATTACAATCTGATTCCAAAGTTTCAACAGCTGCAACCCCAACCCCAACTCCAACCCACCTCCCCCGCTGCAACTGGTATTTACTTCCAGGTTTTGGCAAAACCAGCCCCTATCAAACCATTGGCACAGCAAACCATTGGTTTGTTTAATGATTGTGCCGTTGTCTTAATGACCTTCATATCATAGATTATAAAACCAAATCGGAAATGTAAGTGACCTGTTTTACAATCGGTGTGACTTACTGCTGTGATGCGCAGCTCTGTTAAAATTGAGGACTACTTGTAACAGTCAATTCTGCTGAATAGGAATGAATATGCCTGTTATATATCAGCCAAACTTTCTGAACCTGATCTGAACCTTATGAGCAAAGCACCTGGCATTCTCATAAAGTTATAAACTGTCACTTACTAGCTGGCAAGTTGATGAAGCTGTTTGACATCTCTCTTCTAGTTTCTGTTATCACAATCCCTTTTTCAATTTATCTTAACACTTTTGGTGGGGCCATTTCTGTACAAAGGACTAACTAAGGCATATAAATCGCAATATTTCTAAAATAATATCCGTGGGAGCTATGTAAGGTCCATTTATTTATTTTTAATCAAAAGGCTCCGAAATGTAACACAAGTCAAATAGAGTGTACAAGATTCACACCTGGAGGGAATTTTACCAGAGTTTTACACAATAGGTAGTCCTCAACTTAAAACAGTTCACTTAGTGACCTTTTGAAGTTATAACAGCACTGAAAAAAAGTGAGTTATGACTGTTTTCACACTTATGACCGTTGCAGGATTCCCAAGGTCATGTGATTTACATTTGGGTGCTTGACAACTGTCTCACATTTATGACGGTTGCAGTGCCCTAGGGTCATGTGATCCCATTTTGTGAACTTCTGACAAGCAAAGTCAACGGGGAAGTCGGATTCACTTAACAACCATATTACTAATTAAACTGCAGGGATTTACTTAACAAATGCAGCAAGAAAAGTTGTAAAATGGGGCAAATCTCACTTTAAAAAAATTCTCACTTAGCAACATAAATTTTGGGCTCAGTTATGATTGTAAGTTGAGGACTAGTTGTACTGTGTCTACAAACAAGATTTTATGCTGCAATATGCATTATGGTTTTTGATGCCTTCTATATATGTTAGGCTATAATTTCCACCAAGCCCAGCAATTACGATTATATCTGGGAAGCACTAAATCAGCTGAAGCTGCCTGTGGCTCACAAACCAGTGGTTTTTGGAAGATGCTATAGTCACATGGTCTGCACATAACCCTAAGCTATAATAAGTATATTATATAAGTATAATAATAATATATGCTGAGCCAAATAGAAAGAAGCCACATTATAGCTTCAGGGTCTATGTAAACAAACCATTGTTTCTGTTCATGCATATTTCTATTCTGCTTGTTAAACACTTAACCATCTCATTCAGATCCCTCCACCCCTCTTGAAGAGTAAGGGGAAATGTTTTTTGAAAAGATACAGTTCGCATTTTTCTGTGTATTCCTATCTTTTCAAAAGAACCCTGCATGGAGAAAAAGGTAGATGTGGGTCATTCTTCTATTCATTCAGCCTCTCTTCTGCTGCTCCAGATTACTATTTTAATACTTTTGTAAGTAGTGATGATTCTTATCTATTGCTGGTCTATGACCGTAATAAAGTTCTATTCTTCTTCTACTACTCCAGGTTGGATTGTCATCATTCCCAGAGGGTGACTTTCCTTATCCAAATAGAAAGAGTTTACTCTGTAATCTTCAGTGTCTTTAAACATGTTCACATCCTCATTAAAATGAGACAAAAATGAAACTAACATTTTTATTTTCCCTTTGTGTCTCAAGCCAGCATTTTGTCTCTTCTGTATGAAGAATAAATTTTTTTTTAAAATTTCTTTCTGCAGAACAGAGGAAGAAATATTCCAACTTCATTGTGGCAGATGTCTCTCAGTATGCTATCAATGTAGGTCTTTTTTTTTTTTTTTGTTATTTTGGCATTTAGGTTGTGTTAAATTATGGCCAAGGCAGAATTAGGATTGAGAAACTTCAGGAATTAAAATGTGGGAGGTCATCTGAGGACTGTTTTTTGGTTAACATATCTTTGCTGGAATTTCTCCAGAATAATTTTTATGTGTATTGAGATGTCCAGGTAACATCCAGTAAGAAAAGAATCAGGGCTAGCTTATTATTTCCCCTTTAATTGCTCTAATTTTTAAAAAAATCCTTCTGAATTACATATTTTATATCCCACCTGTTCATCTCCCACATAAGAAATTCTTTTCCTCTGGAGGAATATGAATAAAAAAATAATTTAAGGTTTTAACCCTACTAATTTACTATAGATCCATAAGGGTAAGGTAATTTAAAAAAAAAAAGATGGGAACTATATCACATGAAACAGAGGAATCCCCAAGGATAAAATGAGGTCCATACATCAGTAGCCCTCAATCTTTTGGGTACCAGGGATCGGTTCCATGGGGAGAAGTTTTGCCAAGAACCAGAGGGGGTCTGGTTTAAAGTGCTGCCTGCATCCCGCAGATGGGGCTTTGCTTATTTGTATGGCCCTGTTTCTGGTATGCTGCCATGGACCGGTGCTGGTTCATGGATCAGGGGTTGAGAACTGCTGCCATATATAATACGGTAACTTGCATAGCATTGTAATCCGAGGAATTCCCACAACCCACAAATTATACTTGAGTTCCACTTAAGGAGATGCAACCTTATCAATAATTGAGGTAGGAAGATCCTTAGAAATGAAATGTCCTTGAATCCACAATTTCCCCACCCTTGCTAGAGTTGGACCGGACCTGTTCCCCCCATCCAGACTCTAACTGCCTCTATGCACGGGGACAAGATCTTTTTTGGTACCTCCTGTTCACCTAAGAGTTGAGATAACTGAAATCATCCACATATGAATGATCCCACGTCACTGGATAGTCTTGATCAACAACCTCACATAGATGTTAAATATAAGTAGCAAAAGAGTAGAGTTTTGAGAAACCTGCAAAGTAAGCCTCTCAACTCAGTCCCACCCAATAGTGCCTGGAACTCGTTCTGAAGAAGGAAAACTGATGTAGTACAATACCCAGCAACCCCCAAGATCACCGAGAGATCAAGTGGGACCAGGAAAATCATATCATCCCTATCCTGGTTCCATCGAAGTTCACTTACAAACATGATCGTTGTCATGTCAACAGATCTCTTACTGAAACCAATGAAAATGATCCAAATAATTCACTTCCTCTAGACCAGTGGTGGTGAACCTATGGCCCGCATGCCAGAGGTGGCACTCAGAGTCCTCTCTGCGGGCACATGCGCCGTTGCCTCAGCTCAACTCCACCATGTTTCTTTGTGGCATTTCTGGCTGTCATTTGCAGGGAAACAGAAGTTTGTGGGACTAAAAAAAAAAGTTCAATCAATTCCAAATTCTTGTGAAAGAAAAAGATCTCGGCTCCGGGATGTCCGTTGCTTTTCCTGCAGAGCTGCAGGTGTGCCTCCCCACCAGCCAGCTGGTCTTCGGCTCTCTGGTGGATACACAAGTGTGTGCGTGTGTGTGTGTGTGCATGCGAGCGAGACTTGCAGTTTGGGCACTCGGTCTCTAAAAGGTTCATCATCATTGCTCTAGACAGCCCTCTGGAATTGCAACTCACCAACTTTTATATAATTTTCCCCAGGGAAAAAAAGCGATCAGTTGATAATTATCTAATGCTGCTGAGTCCAAGGATGAGGAGGGGATGTACCACTGCCTCCTTCAACATATGTGAAAACCATCCACTCATTCAAGAATGAATTTACTATTGCTTGGACTCAGACCAGTGGTGGAATTCAATTTTTTTTAATTACTGGTTCTGTGGGTGTGGCTTGGTGGGCGTGGCCCCGAGGTGAAATTCAGAATGCTCTAGCAGGTTCACTACAACTGATAGTAAATTTTCTAAGCAGTTCGGAGAACCGGTTGTTAGAAGAAATCTCCTTTTGTTTTTTTCCACTTTACAGGGTTAACCCTGTAAGGAAGGCAGGAAAGAAACATTCTGCTGTTGTTTCTAGCCTAATCTTGATTTCCCTGCTTACAGAAACTGCCCACCCAGTCACATGACACCCCTGGTCATGCCCACCAAGCCACGCCCACAGAACCGGTAGTAAAAATAATTGAATTCCACCACTGGCGTGGTGGCTCTGACTCAGACATTACTTACTCATCTGCTATATTGAAACTAGATCCTAAAAAACCTGATACTTCCCTCCCTTTATGTCAATATAAAATCTCGGCGAAAGGCTAAACTGATGAATAAACCCAATACAACACAACAGAACCGTAACGTGTTGTAGGAGGAAAAGGAAAGAAAAATAAAAGGAAGAAGAAAGTTATCCAAGTAAGAACTTAATGACCCTGAAAGACCTGAACAAATTTTGCCCAGGTCTAAAATAAAACAACAGTTGGGGTCAAAAATGTAGGAGCACATTAGAAGCCAGATTAATGATCATGACGTCTTTTATCCAACATCTACTAAGGATATTCATGCTTCTATCTTCAACATGTAGTTTGGAGAACATGGGATTGTGACATCGTATCGTTCTCCAATACTATAAACTGGCTAGTTTTTCAGAGTAAAAAGGCTGCATTAAAGTGTTTCAAATAGCTGATACATTTGCACTTCCATGTGCACTTTCTGGAAATAGTATCCAAAGCACTATTACCTACACCTTGGTAAGATGTTGAGATTTCCTGGACCATGTGGAAATGGATGAAATAGAGTAGGGGTATCAAACTTGGTTTCATTGAGGGCCACATCAGGGTTGTGTTAGACTTTGGGGGGGGGACCGTGGTGGGTATGACCTGGGTGGGCATGGCCAGCTCAATGTCACTCATGTCAAGAGTGTTTGTGATGGTGGCCTAAGTGCCCTGCAAGAAAAAATGAGCCCCTGAGTTTGTTTTCAGTTGCAATGACGTCTCTGGGGGGTGGGGGGAGGTGTTGGTACTCACCTTTAAAGCGCTCCATGGCTTGGGACCCGGGTACTTATGGGACCTCCTGTTGCCACCGTCAGCCTCCCGCTGACCTGTGCATTCCCACAGGGCAGGCCTCCTTGGGGTTCCATTGTCAGGACGGTGTCGCCTGGCAGCCCCAAGGGTTTGAGCCTTCTCTGTGGGGGCACCCTCCCTCTGGAACAAACTGCCCCCGGAGATCCGGGCCATTACAGACCTGCGGACCTTCCGGCATACACTGAAAACCTTTCTGTTCCAACAAGCCGGTCTGGCCTAGTACTGTTGGTTGGGGATTTAAATTGTTTTTTTAATTACTTAAATATGTAATTTTTAAATTGTTTTTAAAAATTTAAAATTTTATAATTACTTTAATCGGCCTTAATTTAATTAATTTTAACTGGGTTTTAAATTGTTTATATGTATTTCTTACTTGGCTGTGCACCACCCCGAGTCCTTCGGGAGAGGCGGCGGTATAAAATTTTTGATTGATTGATTGATTGATTGAGTGATAGATACATAAATATGCAGCCCTTGTGATCTCTGTTTCCGGCTGCGACAGCCACCTGCAACCCTCTGCCAGCAAAAATGGCCCTCGAAGAGGCTTCATGCTGAAGCACTGTGGGCATGTCCTTCACTCTTTCCAGGCCAGCCCTATGGACCGGATCTAAGCATCCTATGGGCTGGATGTGCCCCACCCCCAGTCCTTGAGTTTGACCCCCTTGAAATAGATAAATAATAATATTAACAGCATATAATGGATCTATTTTGTGTGTGTGTGTCTCTCTCTCTCTCGTTTATATACTTCAGCACCTGGTGACCTTCACCATTGGGGAAGAGGACGATTTAAGATCTGTGGAGGATGCTGTCAGGAAACTGTGCATCATGGATAAGCAAGGGAAGATCTGGGTTCAGGAGATGTTGCTTCAGGTCAACGGTTCGGCTATCAAGCTCCTTGACATAAACTCAAAGGTGCAGAAAGTTACCCAGCACACAGCAATATTGGGTGGCTAATGAAGCTGTGGGGGAGAAATGGCTGTTACCTGTGTCCCAATTCTTCTTCTTTGGAAAGAGCCCATATTAGATGGATGTCCTTGATTGACTTTCTCTCCCCCAATAGGAGGAACTGGAGAATTACCCATTGGAAACAGTGGCTTATTGTGATGCTGTCTGCCCTGAGTCCCGATCCCAACCGTTGCTTCTACTCATGTGCCAGGAAACTACTCAACCCAGACCAGATATCCACTTCTTTGAGTGTGATCAAATTAGGGTAAAAGAACTGAGCCTACTCCACAAGGAATGCTAAGAGAATGACCCTATGAAATTACTCAATTCTACTAACCGCAGAAAATTTACTTGACACGGGAATGGCAACTGTTCAGTGGCTGGGGGCTGAAATTAACATTTTAAAGGAAATACAAAGTTCATAGAAAGTGAGGGGCCATGCCATACACAGGAGAGGTCCTGGGATTCCCCCCCCCCTTTGTTTCTAATTATGCTAGAGGAAATTCTACTTCTGATGTCCCACAGATGTTTTTTCAAAAGGCAACTGGATTTTCTTGCTTTTCTTTGAAGACCTTTCACGTCTCATCCAAGAAGTTTCTTCAGCTCATCAGAAGCTTTTTGGATGAGAAACAAAATGTCTTCAAAGAAATACAAAGTCCAGTTGCCTCTTGAAAAAACACCTTTGGGACAACCATGACCTGGATGACTGAGAATCTCCATAGATGTTTAGCTATCTACTTCTGATGTTTGGCCACTGTGTTTTTAAGGGTTTTTTTTTTAAAAAAAGGTTTTATGGTGCCCATAGGCAGTTCAGAATTCAGAGGTTGCCCAGCCCTGATCTACAACATGGGGATTTGGAACAAGGGAAGAGTTCTCAACACCTTTGATCTGGTTTCTCCTTTACTTGGCAGGCGGAATGGATCCAGCAAGACATCACCAGTGCTCTGCTGGATTTCAACACAGGAGGAAATACCCAACGGAAGGAAGCCCTGAGGTACATTAAAAGCCTAAGAACCATGACTATGATGGGATAGCTTCAAAGGGCCATAGGTCACATTACTCATAAACCACAAATTAAGTCTGAGAATTATCAAAGACAGGAATGGGGAACTATGGCCCATTTGTTGACGTGTGGACTTCAGCTCCCAGAATTCCTGAGTCAGCATGGCTGGCTCTGGAATTCTGGGAGTTGAAGTTCACAGGTCATTAAGGGAACATAGTTTCTCACCCCTGATCTAAGACATTGCTGCAAAAAAGTTGATTCCCAACAGAGTTGTGCAGTGGGTGAAGGCCCATAGCTTGTTCCTTACCAGCTGCTTTTCCAGTGTAGATTTCTCTCTGCAATTACATCATTTATACAAGTTCATCCCAACCATCTCTACTATACAACTTGGTCTCAGAGAGAAAGTAAGATTGTCTAGCTCAGGGGTGCCAAACTCGCAGCAACATAGCGATGTCATGTGACATATCAGGACTTTTCCTCCCTTTGCTAAATCAGGTGTGGGTGGGGTCAGCATGTGACTTATCCAGCCCGCAGGCCGCAAGTTTGACAGTCCTGGTCTAGTTATAGGTAACTACCTCCACTTACAATCACAATTGGAACCCGAATTTCCACTGCTCAGCAAGGTAGGTGTTCAGCAAGCCATGTCCAATTTTATGCCTCAGTTGTTAAGCAAATCAACCGCAGTAGTTAAGCAAATCATTCAGTCCTTAAGCAAATCTGGCTTTTCCCATTGTCTTTACTTGTGAAGGTCACAAGTGTTGAGCCTGGACACCCCAATTATCATAAGTACATGTTATTGCCATCACCTGAATTTTGATTATGTGATCTTTGGGGTGCGGCAATAGTTGTAAATGCTAGGACTGGTCATAAGTCACTAGTGTCATTGACACTTCAAGTGGTTGATAAACGAATGTTGTAAATTGAGGATTACCTGTATCCTGACTAGCCGTGTCCTTTTTCCTTCTACAGCAACTTGCTTTTCAGATTTTGAGATGAACAGAATATTTGATTATGTTACCTTCATGCCAAGAAAAGCTTCAGGCACTACATTTCTGACTGGCATGCTGCTATAGAAAACACATAGATATTATTTGATTTGGGGGCAAAATAACTTCATGGGATTATAGGAGGGAAGACAGAAACTAATCAAGGAGAGAAGCAACCTAGAAATAAGGCGAAATTTCCTGACAGAACCAATGGAATGGCTTGCCTTCAGAAATTGTGGGTGCTCCAATATTGGAGGGTTTTTACGGAGATCGGATGACCATTTGTCTGAAATGGTATAGGGCTTCCTACTTGAGCAGGAAGATGGACTACATAGAAGATATCTTCAAGATCCCTTCCAACTCTGTTATTCTGTTAATCGGTGACTAATGGGTCATGGATTGTCTAGATTCCTGTTCGAGATTCTTATGTTGCTGACGGAGTGGCGTGGAATGTCATATAAATTAGAAACCCATGTGTCTCCCTGGGGTTGAATATAACCCCAGAATTGCTTTTGAGCATTCCACCCACCCCCAAACAATATATTTGTTTCCCATTGTTTTGACCAGGAAGAGCTTGATTCTCACATACAATGCAAATATCCCCATCCTCAAGCTCTAGGGCAGGTGTCTCCAAATGTGGCAACTTTAAGACGGGTGGACTTCAACTCCAAGAATCCCCCAGCCAGCAAGCTTTAAGATGGGTGGACTTCAACTCCCAGAATTCTCCAGCCTGCATAGCTTTAAGACTTCAATTTTAAGAAAACGGCTTTAAGATCGGTGAACTTCAACTCCCAGAATTCCCCAGCCAGCTATGATATGATATTCAGCTATGGGAGCTGAAGCCCACATATCTTATAGTTGCCATACTTTGGAGTGTTGTTTAAAGCCAAAAAGATCCCATCCTTACTTACATAATCTTAGCAATGTTGCAATATTGTCCCACTCGCTATGTCCCTGATGTCCCTTAAACATGATTGATCCCCAACTACAAAATGTTGCCCATCTCTAGACTGGAAATTATACAGGTCAAGTGTAAGATAGAAAGGAGGTTGCATTATCCACTGGATATCAGTCTTTCTCTTTGGATCTCAGACTCTATGTTTCTTGTTTACAGAGCTGCCCAAAACATGCTTGATAATCAGGAGGTCTTCTCTCAGCCTCCTATGCAGGTTCCTTCTAGGACAAAGATTGTTGCACCAGGGCCAAGAGAAGATGGTAAGGACCTTAGGCTAAGCCCCAGGAGCTTTTATGGAAGAGGACATTTGGAGAAGAATCATAATTCCTTAGTAAAATATATGCTATCCATCTAGGTGGCCTTTAAGGCCATTTTCTAGCATTTCCAGTTAAGTGGATATTTTCCCAAAGACTGTTGCAGCTTAGAAGAGATTACAGGCTGCATCAACCAAGGTTCTAGCATAGCATTAAGGAGTTTCCTACCTTCATACATTAATTGATTTTAATGGGACCTTCTTCTAGAATAGTTTGCAAGAAATCATGTTGCACACCTATATATTTTACTTTCTGTTTGAGTTGCAGGGAATGATCCAGGAATCCTTCCCATCAAGAGCATTTCAGCCATGAATAGGCTTGTCTAAATCTTTGTCTGGTCCCTTCACAATTGTCTGGGGGGGCGGGGTGTTCATTTTCTTTGGCTAAAATAAGCATGGTATACAAGATCCACCCCCCAAAATTGAAACCATTGGCCTCATTATTAAGGTTGTGGCCATGGCACTGTTGAACACCTTAGTCATCCGAGACCAAAGAACAGGAAAGTGAGGTTCCTCATGCTACTATTAATGGTTGTGGGAATCACAGAAGAAGACACTGCTGCATTGTCTTTTCCTGCCACTGGTCTCTTCAAGACAGAATAATCCTCTTTGTGTCCCAGCAAAATTTCACAGTAATGTCTTAAACTCTAAACCTTCTTCTCTTGTCTCTAGCCATCTTGATAGGGGAACCTGATCTGGCCATCATCCAAATAGAACAAAATGTGGTGAGTTAAATGGGAAAATTAATTGTTGCTGTTGCTTTTCATATAAATGAGATTTGGAGAAGGGGATAGGGAAGCAGAGATGGTCATTCACTTAATGACCATGGCATTTGCTTAATGACCACATATTTACACAGTGACCTCTGCAAGAAAGATTGTAAAAAATTGGTCCAGTCATGTAATTGACCTGCTTTATAACTGTTATGAGTATGACTGTGATGGGCAGGTTCCATTGTAGTCATAACTCAAGGACAGCCTGTAGCAGGTGTAAAAAGGGTGACAATGAAATTAACAATCACAGTACAACAATCAACAAGTATCCCTACTCAAGGAACATCCAAATTCACTTTATTTCCCAAAGACCTTTCAAAAGAGCCATACTCTCATGTCACTTGTTCCTTGCTCAATACAAGCAAGAAATAAATAAATAATCCATGTATTCTCCTGGCAGGAACTGCTGAATCGGATTTTTGATGATGTGGAAGCCTTTGTGAAAAAGCTGCAGAAATGTGCAGAAGCTTTCCGTATCCTGAATCAATGCAGGCGCTCTGCGAGAGGGCGCCTTCGAGAGCCAGGAGGTGAGACGATTGGCTGGCTGCTAGAGAAACAGGAAATGCTTCTAAAGTCTGCCCCAATCAGAATCTTTCTGTGAGTTCTAACTCCACCTACAGAATGATTCTAGAATTCGTGGGTCCCATCAGTTAGAGATGTACACCTGAGGAGATCAGGAAAAGGTCCTTCTCGGTGGTGGCCCCTTCCTTATGGAACATCTTTCCCTTGAGGTATGATGAGGCCCTACCCTCTTGCTTAAAAGGTGTTAAAGTTGTGGTTGTGTTAGCTGGGTCTGGGGACCATGAAAAAAGATAGGCCAATCAGGTGGCTGATTTGATTGTGCTGCCATATGTGGTTTTTTTTCTAATGGATTTTTATTATACAGTGTAAAATGTTGAATGGTGATATACATTTGTTTAATAAATCAATGAAAACAAATAAAGTTGTCAGAATCCACAAAATTCCACTACGGCTTGGAAATTTTTCCCTTCCATCATGGGCCTCTACAATAGATCTCCTGACAACTTCAGTAGTGCCTCCTGTAGTTGCGTTATTCTTTGTTTTTGCACAAGTCAAATGAACTTCTATGCCCACAACATTTTTAGAGCCACTAGTTCTAAAAGACAGATCCAAGACCTACAAACATAATTGGACTACTATAATGGGCCATTATTCCTGCATCGATATGGTTGAGCTTGAGCTGCCCTGTGTAGAAGATCTCTAGAACCACAAGCCTTGATCTTCTCAACCCCAAAAAAGATTGGAGTCTTGGGGTTGGGAGTTCACCAGCCCCCCAAATAGATGGAGTTGCAGGGAGATTTTTACTGTTACTTTCTTTACCACAACCACAGAAGGACTCTTAACCACCAGAGCAAAACCCCCATCCCAGGAGGAGTTTGAAGACACTCTATCCAAGATCAAATATTCCTTTAGCCTTCTGGTGAGTTTTGTATATATATTTTTTCTCCCAAGGAAATGGAAGGTATCCCCTTGGGTTATGAACTAAATTATGCTTTCTCTTCCACCACTTAGGCAAGGCTGAAATCCAACATCTCAAACCCTACTTCAGAGGAGCTAATATGTATTCTTTTCAAACCCCTGAAGATGGTAAGTTGAAGCTGGGTATCAGTGCTGGAATTCAAATTTTTTTACTACCAGTTCTCTGGGTGTAGCTTGGTGGGCATAACTGGATGTTAATATGACTGAGTGGACAGTTTCTGTAAGCAGGGCAATAAATATTAGGCTAGAAACAACACCAGGATGTATTTTTCCTGCCTTCCTTCCTTACAGGATTAACCCTGTAAAGTGGAAAAAAGCAAAAGGAGATTTCTTCTAACAACCGGTTCTCTGAACTGCTTAGAAAATTTACTACTGGTTCTAGGAAATAGGCTACAACCATGATGGCAAACCTATGGCACAGGTGCCACAGGTGGCATACAAGCTGTCAGCCAACTTATCTTCAGCTGAGCATGCACAGGCGATTGCGCATGCATGCATGCACGATTGTAGAGACCCAGCTGGTCTTTGGGCCTCTGCTGTGCATGCGTGCGATTGCAGCAGGAAACCCAGCTGATCTTTGGAGCTCTCCTGCGCATGCACACGCGATTGCTCATGTGTGCATAAGTGCCTGCGTGCAGTGCATGTACATTACACATGCAAAAGCTGCATGCATGTGCAGATGGTGCGGCTGCATGTGCAGTGCACATGGAGGTATGCACGCAAGTGCGGATGGTACATGCAAAGCACGTACTTTTCGGCACTTGGTAAGTAAAAGGTTTGCCACCACTGGGCTAAAACCTGTTGAATTTCACCTGTGGGCAGGGTTGAAGAAGAAGAAGAAGAAGAAGAGATCATCCTATGGAATGAACTCTCCCTGGAGATTCGTACTATTACGGATCTCCGGGCCCTCCGACGTGCCCTCAAAACCCATTTATTTCAACGAGCCGGCCTGGCCTGATACCTGAGGGTTTAATTAATTTTAAATTAAAATTAAAATTTTATATTT
>JAEANM010010475.1:0-15776 GCA_017656035.1 Myanophis thanlyinensis
TTTTATTGGCTGTGAACCGCCCCGAGTCCTGCGGGAGAGGGGGCGGTATATAAATTGAATTAAATAAATAAATAAATCCTGAGCAACCTTGGGTGCACACAATATAAAATGTTGTCCAGGACTGTGACCATAACTTAGTCTCTTTTTCCTCCTAGCATGATGGTGACATGGTGGCTCAGTGGGTAAGATGCTGAGCTTGTTGATCAGAAAGGCCGGCAGTTTATTGGTTTGAATCCCTAGTGCCTCGTAACAGAGTGAGCTCCCATTACTTTCCCCAGCTTCTGCCAACCTAGCAGTTCAAAAACATGTAAAAAAATAAATGTAGAAAAATAGGGACCACCATTAACAGCGCTCCGTGTGCCTTTGGTGTTAAGTCATGCTGACCACATGACCACAGAATCATCATCAAGACAGTGCTGTTCTTCGGTTTAGAAATGGAGCCTCCTAGAGTCAGGAATAACTAGCACATATGTGCAAGAGGAACCTTTACCTTTACAAAGCTTCACCTTCCAAAGCCTCTACCTAGCAGATAGCCAACTTCAGTAACAATTTTGTTTTATATCCTGAGTGTGAATCTAATCTTGTAACTGACTTCATTTTTCACAACCTAGATCTTGCCTTGATCCTCAAGCCCCTGAATGTATTACTCCTGTAGGGCTACCAGATCTGGACTCTAGAAATTGAGAACACCAGTCAAAGATAGCAAACAATGCTAACTCTTTGCTGTCAACTGGATTTCCCCCCCCCCTTTTTTTTTTGTAGCTTACTTTGAGAAGCTTTAAACATGCATCTGAAACTCTGGACTGTTTTTTGCCTGTGTGGTGTAATACACACACACACACACACACATGGGAGAAAAACACACATAAAAAGCACTTTAACAAAAATAGTGATAAAATATGACAAAGAAAAAGGGAAATATATGTCATTATATGTTACAAATACTACATTTACTACTTGGTAAGCTAAAAAAAATATGGAATAGACAACATCACCACCAGGTGGATTTGTAAATGACTGACAAACCATACTCAACTAGTAGTCCTTAATGGTACTACAGAGAAGTAAATAGTGGGATACCACAAGGCTCCATCTTAGGCCCAGTATTCTTCAATATCTTCATAAATGATTTAGATGAGGGAATAGAAGAACTCTTCAAGTTTGCAGATGACACTAAAGCCCAGAAGACAAGCTCAGGATCCAAAAAGACCTTGGCAAACTTGAACACTGAGCCCTATGAAACAAAATGAAATTAAGTGTAGATAAAAGTAAGCCCTATCCAACAAAATGAATTTTAATGTGGAGAAAAGCAAAGCTTCCTTCAGGCAGGAAAAATCAAAGGTATAAGTACAGATTAGGCAAAACCTGGATCAAAAACTGTGAGAGGCATCTTGGAGTTCCTAGTGGATGATCAGTTGTATAAGAGCCAGCAGTGTACACAAGCAGTATTAGCAAAAAAGCTAATACAATCCTGGGTTGTATAAACAGAGACATAGAATCAAGATCACATGAAGTATTAGTATCACTTTATAAAACTCTAGTAAGACCACAGCTGGAATACTGCAGACAATTTTGGTCACTATACTACAAAAAAGATGTTGAGACCTTGGAATAAGTTCAGAGAAGAGCAACTAAGATGATCAAGGCCTGGAGACTAAATCATATGAAGAACTGCTGCAGGATTTGGGATTGGCTAGTCTAAAGAAAAGAAGAATTAGGAGTGATATAATTTACTATTTGAGGGGCTGCCACAAAGAAGGGGGAGTCAAATTATTCTACAAAGCACCACATGGCCGGATAAGAAACAATTGTTGGGAGCTAACCAAACAGAGAACAAACCTGGAATCAAGGAGAAACTTCCTAACCGTGAGGACAATTAACCAGTGGAATAGCTTACCTTCAGAAAATTGTGTGTGCTCCATCACCTGAAGTTTTTAAGAAGAGACTAGACAGTCACTTATCTGAAATAATATAGGTTTTCCTGCTTGACCTCCAAGGTCCCTTCCAGCTTTATTCTATTCTAAATCTATATTTGTCTAATGAAAATGTTAGTCAAGTCTGTAGATATTTCTATCTTTTTTAACCTACTGTATTCTGTATAAATGGATCCCATATTTCATTATACTTGGCTATACCACGTCTACATCTGGCTATACCACGTCTACATCTGCTCGTAAGTGGCAAGTACAATCAGTTCTTCAATCTATTGAATAGATGCAACCACACATTTATCTTTCCAGTGCTACAATATAAACTCTGGTTTCCCTCTAGATTATATAAACCTTTTGCCAATTTCTGTTCCAAGTAAACCTGCATAATGGAAAGAAGTGAGTCTATAAATACCTGCTTTTTCTGCACCTTGTGAATATGGGGGATTCTGCCTGAGATGTAGATGTTGGTGGGGATGCTTTACTGGAAATCTTAATAAAGTGAGATGATAGGATTAAGTTTTTATAATTGTTTAGCCTTGTTTACATTGCAGTGATAAGAGCTTTATGGTTCGTACTGATTTTATACTGTTGTGTACTTTTATCAACTGTTTAACTGATAATTTTTTGATGTGGTTGAATTCTATCTCAGCAAGAGGTACATTATACATTACTTTGTGTTTGTTGTTTGCATAGGGATGCTGGAAAAGGCATTATGGAATGGATTGCTAGGTTGCTAGCAGCAAGTAAACAACTCTCCCTATTAATGACTGGCTATAGGGCCAACCAAGCCATCACTGCTTTGGCAGGCTGCTTGCTGACATTTCTCTTGCAAGCATTTACAACCAGCAATAACTCCAAATGAGAAGGCCCTCAGGAGAGCCTCTTGTGTCTAAGCTATGAAAACATAAATATGTATGGTCCTTAATCTAAGTAAACAATGGTGCCTTAAACAATGCTACTTGAAGTCACTGTTTGCATACCTGACATAGATGGTGAGAAAGAAATTGGTTGTCTGCTGTTCGGCTTTCCAGGGCTGAAAATCCTCAGTACATACTGGATGGTATAAACAGACACCAAGCCACATGCACATGTTACTGTTGCTTCCACTTTCTCTCCTTTATGTTCTTTAGGGGACCTTTGGGCAGAAACAGGTGTAGCTTTTTTTTTAAACCTCACTACAGATTTTGATTTACTTGCACTGAGTGTGAAATTATTGAACTCATGTTTGGCCCTGTGACCATGATGGGGAGAGGGTGAAGCTGGGCAGGGGTTGACAAGTGGATGTTGTAATGTAATGATTTGCTGGAAGGGGGCCTCATCTAGGAAGCCCAGGTTCAGGAACTGTAGGAGTTCTCTAAAACATGGCTTGAAAGACTACCATTTCCCTTTCCCTTCCGTATTGACTGTTGTTTGACTCACTGACAGGGAAAGGGATAAAGTCTTGCATATTGGGGCAAATATTTTTGCTGTTTCTAGAAAAAAACTGGTGATAAAAATCTCTATCCTCAGATTAATGACATTTGATCAAATTAGTATGATTGTGTGCTGCCAGAACTGGTAAGATGACTTGAATGGCTGATTAGTTTGTGTGTTGAGAGAACAGGGCTCTTGTGTGCTTTGAAGGGGTTTCAATGTAATTGTGAAATGGATTTAATATAATGTAAATAGCAGTGACACTATCTATGTTGTAAGCCATCAATATTATGAAACTTGGTTTCCTAATGTTTAACCCACCCACCTTCTCCCTCCACTTGCTAATTTTGCACTCCTCTATTTCTGCCATATGATTTGGCCTGATATCACATACTGTAAACATCTGTGGAGATTCTCAGTCACCCAGGTCATGGTTGTCCCAAAAATGTTTTTCCAAGAGGCAACTGGACTTTCTGATTTTTCTTTGAAGACATTTTGCTTCTCATCCAAGAAGCTTTTTCAGCTCTGAACGGAAGGATTTATACTCCTTGCAGACAGCTGGTCATCTGCATTCTTTGAGGCCCCCTGGAGGTTTATCTGTGTCATCAGGGTCACCTGAGTGGTGAAAATGGGTGTGGAGCCTTCTTGGAACTGTTAAAACAGGGGTGTCAAACTCAAGGCCCATGGGCCGGATCCAGCCCATGATATGGTTGGCTCCAGCCTGTGCAGCCATCCTGGAAATTGTAAGGGGCTGGCCCACATCACTTTGATCTGGTCCACATTATTCCGATGGGTGCGCGGGTGCACAGGATGCAATGGGCACATGTGCACACAGCCTTGCCCACCCCCATCCCAGTGTGTGCATGTGCACACAGGAGGCAGTGGTCCAACATTGCCTTATCCATAGCTTCCCTATTGGCTGCTACCATTGCCTCCTCCTCCTCTTCCTCCTCCTCCTCTTTCTTGTGGATGAGGGGATGCAGCCGCTGCCATCACTGTTATCACCAGCCAGCTTCTCCTCGCCACTGCCCTGCAATTCTCACTCTCCCCAGCCTGCTTTGTACCCAGTAGTGGCCACTCCAGCCACAGCCTCCTGCACGTGCATGTGCCTGCTGAGTCCTGTTCATGCATGCACCTGTCCACTTCCTCACCACTGGCCCACCAAGGGCAAACAGAATGCTGATCTGGCCTGTGGGAAAATGGAGTTTGACATCCCTGTGTTAAAATGATTGTGTTGTAGACTAGATATAGATGACTTTATATCATTCCCCTTCTGTTGAGATAGGGCTGTTCAATTTTGATAGAGATGGCCTCTTTGACTTCCATATTCATCTGCATTCCAACTACTGAAGCTTCGTGGTAGTCAAAAACAAATGACTGCTACAAGACAGCAACTTAGGTGACAAAACCCACCTCAGCACATATATGTACCATGCTGGATCTCTGCTTGATCACTACCTATTTTAAATACAATGAAAGGTTCTACAGACAAAATCAGGGCTGCACCATAAATTCACCTGGGTCCCCCATTGTGGCCAATCTCTACATGGACGAGGTAGAAACCAAAGCCCTAGAGTACTTCAAAATTCCACCCACTCACTGTATGGGTATGTGGACGATACTTGGGTTAAGATCAAAACCCTGTTGTGGACTATGCAATTGGAAGATTGGACATTTCGGCACCTGTACCCAGAGAACGCGGATTTTGGCAATCATGAGGACTTATCCGAGAACCCAAATCTTCCTTTCCTATGTATAGCACGAGGTGTAATATTATTTGTATTGTTTTTTTTTTGTTTATGTTTTGTTTGTTATTATCAATAAAAAATTTAAAAAAAAAAAAGATCAAAACCCTGGAATTGGAAGTGTTCACCAAATATATCAACTCTGTAGACAGATACATCAAATTCACACGGGAAGATGTTAAGGAAAATAGTCTAGTCTTCCTGGACTGTGCAATACACATTAAGGAAGACAGAAGCCTTAACATTGAAGTTTACAGAAACCCTATTCATACAGATCAATATTTACATTTTGATTCCCATCAGCCATTGGAATCCTACACTATGATCGCTGGTTTGAAAGAGGGGTCAAAGAGGTCATCTATGTCAAAACTGAGCAGACCTCTCTCAATAGAGGGGAGGGATATGACATTATCTATCACTAATCTACAACATAGTCCTTTCAACAGTTCCAAAAACACTCTATACCCATTTGCTCCATTCAGATGACCTGATGACACAGACCTCCAGATGACCATAACAACTCACTAAAAGAATAAAAGTGACCAGCTGTCTGCAAGGAGTATAAATCTTTCCATCCCCCACAACTCAGCCAGACCTGAAGAAGCTTCTTGGATGAGAAGTGAAATGTCTTCAAAGAAAAATCAGAAAGTTCAGTTGCCCCTTGGAAAAGCATCTTTTGGACATTACATACAGTACTACTTTAAGAAATGACTTCTTTGTTCTCATTATCACATATCACAGCATGGCATATGTGTCTTGACTCCCTCAGTACATTCAAGCAAGAGACATATTCAAGCATGTTCTATATAGATTACCTTGAAAATAAAATTTGATTCTGGCTCATAATAAAGTCTAAGACAGAGAGTAACAGAAGTGTTTCCTCTTTTATTCTTCCCAATTCCAATTGTCTGCTTATCCTTAGACATCCCTAAGCCAATCATCCCTTGGATGCAGAAATCCAGACAACCAATAGGGTACCACAGCCTCTCAAAGACTTCTTGTGGCTTGCATTTCAATTCTGTTGCTATTCTAGCAGGGGAAGAATAGAAGAAAGGGGGTTGTAATCTTGCTTTTCCTCCTCCATAGCTGTATGTGAAGAAACAGAGATTGCTGGAAAAAGTATTTCATTTGCTATTACTGATTTATAAAAAAAAGCAACATGCCAGATATTACTTTATCTTTCCCCCTGCAGGCATTGCTGCTGCAGAGCAACAATAAAGGGCTTAGAGAAAGGCAAGCAGGTGAATAGTCCAATATCCACAGGATGTTTGGAGAATTGTAATCCTAGAGATGTTTTGGTTTGCAACTGAGTTTGAAATAAACTCCAAGATTTGGTTTTGGAATAATTATGTTTTTTCCTAAATTGTGCAAAACTTGGTTGTCAGGGACAAACGATGGAGAGTCACTCTTTGTTATTTATTTTAAAGTCAAGACTGTAGATTGCACTATATTTTCTTTCAAGTATTCTGGATGAAGGAAACAGTAAACCACTTCTGTACTGTACTGCTTGCAGGGAAACCCACATAAACATTTTCGAGTTGTGGCAGGGAGGCCGAACAGAGAGAAATGTTACCTTTTTATATATCTATGTATAGCATGGGTTTCTGAGTGATCTTTTAGAAAGTAGATTTGTTGGGAAAAAAATCAAGATATTTTTATAACAAAGCATTATGGGTAATTTGTTTTCACAGTTGGCATATTTGTTTTCAGTCTAAAGGAAATCAGAGTCAGCATCCCACAATAATGTTGAATTTGGCTTCTGTTAACTCACAGTTTTTTGAGTGAATGCAATGTACCTAAGCAGTCATGAATAACATTTCAAATTCCACCTATGTCTGCATAAAAAGTGAGATGTAGATGAGATGAGCAGGGCAGGAGAGCCACGGCATATCATACTGGATATTGCAGGTATGATTTATTCCTTATGGATTTGGCGAAAGTATTAAAATAATACCTGGAGGAATGACTACTAGAAGTGGGGGTGGGCAGGCCTAACAAAGACATTATCAGAAACATCATTTCTTGCCAAGGAGGTCTTGGATATTATATGTCTTATTTTATCTAGTATAATGTGCTAAATTTATATTAAGGAGAAAACTCACCTTAGCAGAAATGAATGTACAGAAAAGAAAGCATATTCCAAACTCTTGTAAGTAGACATTTTTTTTTTGTGTAGTTAGTTCTTCTCTTAGCTTTATAGCTTTTTTGCTAGTAGTCATTTCAGACAGACCTGGAGTTCCTGGATGGGCTGTTATTCTCCCAGTGATGGTGCAGTTATTATTCCAGGAAGACTTCACTCACAATTTTTAGTTGCAACATTTCAGTTGCCTGCATGGATTTTTGATTAATACATGTTATTACACTAATGCTCTTAGTCTCTTTCTATTTCATATGGACTTTATCATTGTAGCACTAATTGTCCCAATTTAAAAAAAAAATCACTATGGAGAGATTATGGCTAAAATGCTGTACACCAAGAATATTTTATTCTGAGTAGAATGGTGTCCTTGTGCCACCCCCTCTTCAGCAGGCTTCTTCTGGTACTGCCCAAACAGCTCTTTTCAGCAACCTTTCTGCTTGCACATGAACTAATCCAGCTCATGTTTACCCACCTATATTGGGTTTTAATAAACCAACAATTCTGCTTCTACAACCAGCTGCTGTCTGCTTTCCCTCTTAGCTGACAATCATCACTTCCATTTACAAGCAAACGTGGCATTTGATACCAGCATACTTGTAGTCCCTCCTTTTCTATTAGGGTTTATTTATAAGAATCTAAACTACTGCTCACAACTCTGTATCAGCAAAGCTAGCACAAACATTTGTTTGGTCCACTGCACAGATACTTACAATGCTATCTATGGCTGAAAGCAGTCTTTGTATAGAAACCTGATCCTTTGATCATGAGTAACCCATCATATTTTCTTATGATTGGCTCAAACAGCACACAGATATTAGCTTGGGAGAATCCATAGTGCTTGCACAGTTCTACCAGTCCTTGCTGGTGTTTTGTGGTCATTAGCTAATTACTTTTTGCCACAAGCCAGGCAAGTAGCCTTAAGTGCAGATTGGGCATTGCATACAACTGACATTTTCTGAGGCTGCCAGATATTGGTAGCAATTTTTTAAATAGAATGGTTTGGAGGTATTTTTTTTTTAGTTCTTTTATATATATCTTTTTTTTTCTCAGAAAACCAACTGGGCAGAGCTTCTGCACTAGACCATAACAGAGAGGATTATCTGTTACACTATTCAGTCCAATTCTGAGTTAAAGCTAACCTTCCTGTCTTCCCCTAGTGTGTATCCTATGGCTTAGTGCACACATATCATGCTGCCTCATCTGAGCTTTGTTATATATGCTGTGCATAAATCAGTTGAAGCTTTTAACATGGTTGGATTAAAATTTCCTTGTGTGATCACCCACTTCAGAGTGGTTGTACTTAATTCCATGGTCACATGAGCACAGGTAACTAGAACAAATCACTTCCTTCTTGGACCCAATTCCTATGTCACATAAAATGAAGTGATTGCTACCAAAGGGAATCAAACTTGAGTAGAATGAAAGCTCAGAAATATTTTCAAATAGATAAAAAGATCTGCATTGGTCATGCATGGCAGGTTTTCTGCCCAAAGGATTTATGGCTGTTATTGCAGAATGTCCACCTTTTGACTTGATTTCTAGGGTGAATGGAAATCAGTGCCTATTCTTGTTTCAGTGAAAGCTGCTGTAGGTGGACATAACTGTGCAGTATTTATGCTTCTAATTGAATGCCTGGAGCATTGATTAAGCCTTTATGCTCCAGAAGAGTGATGCTTATCCACCATACTGAGCTCCAAGGTTTTATTGTTGTTGATCCCAAGCAACCCAAAAGTAAGGTTGTTGAGTTTCAGTGACCTGATCCATCATTCTAAGATCAGTTGTCTGCTGAAACATCCTGCAGTATAAAGAACACAACTAATACAAATTAATAAAATAAATGTTACCATTATTCATTTTTATTTCTAATCATCAAACTCACAAATCGTAAGTACATTTTTTTAATTTTTTTTCAGAATGTCTATAAGGGGTATCCAGTAAATCATCTTTTTTTTCTCTATCAGAAAAGTTAATGTAATCATCTCTGTAAGAGTCATTATCTTTACCAACAATTCCTCCACAGTGAGTATTATCAAACTTTTCTAGTTTGGAGCATATAGTAGTCTTGCTGCAGTTATCATATATAAAAACAAATTTCCATTCCTTTTTTCTAGTTACTTATTTGTAATCTTAAACTATTTGCAGATTTTATCCATTTTCTTCCCAAGGAAGAAATCAGGGCAAATACATATTGTATGTGTTTTATTATAACAGCTGCATCTCAATATCTCTAGAAATCTGTTTTAGATTAGCAATACATATTATCTGCCTTGATGCGGCAAATTAATGATGACCACATAGACTTCATAGAAGATGCTATTATGAAGGAGGATATAATTGAGATTGGACCACTTGTTGATCTTCCTTGTCCTTGTTCTTCCAGCGGTGGATAGAGAAGTAGTAACTGAAGCATCTATAACAGTTGGTTGCCCAGCTTTTGCCAGAAGCTTCTTCAAGAGGCTAAAACATTCCTGGGTCATTGGTTTTATTATCCAAGATCACTTATTTTTGCCTGTAGATAACCCTAGATCCAGTCCTCAACATCCCCATATAGAGTTGAAGAAATTTGGTCTGACATCTGCAAAATTACTTCCAGACCTAACCAAAAGGGGAGTTCAACCTTCCCTGGACAATGCCAGAATTCAACCCCAACAATGCAAATAATAGTGAACCAAAAATCAAGACTTGTATCTATACAATAGGCCAAATCTAAACAAATCTAAAATGAACCATGACAACCATATTGTGAAAATGCACCTGCTGAAACCTGCTAAGCAAGCAAGTTAATTACAGCAGTATGTTCTTATGTACCAATACTCTGAAGCTTCCATCAACAGGTTTTCAGTGTTCTACCAGAATTTTCCCTTTCTGTAACTTAAAGCCCATTTTGCTTGGTCTTATATGTGTGAAATGCAACTACAGTATATATAAAAGTGCTTTTACTTTTTTTTAGGCTAGAGATTCTTCTATTTTTCTATGCTACTTTTAGCTACTCTATTTTTTCCAATGTGTCTATACCATTCTTAAAATAAGGCATCCTGATTGTGAACATCTAGTGGAAAATAAACTGAACTATAACTTCTGGTATGTATTTTTAATTCAGCCTAAAACCACATAATTCTGTTTTTCAGCTATAAAAAATAATATTCTTTGAGATGTAAATGTGCATATGAATATCAAAAGCACCTTTTCATTAAAGTTGAAGAGGTAAAAGAGTAAACATTAATGAAATGACTCTGGCAGGGTTCAGTTGCGAACATTGTAATTTGATTTTTAAAATGATCACATATCTAATAATTTGTAAGATACTTGAAGAGAGAGACATCACTGCCCTAGGTGTTATTCTATTTGATTAAATTGATTTTGCAGGATTTTAAAGCTTTACTAAATATAACAAAACCTGTTTATTGAAGTGATAGTGCTACAACTAACAACTAATAACAATTTCTCTATCATACCACTTTTATTGTTTTAAAGATAGGGAACACAAGTGCTTTTCTTTAGACATTATCTTACTGAAAAAGCCTATTTAGAAAGAAAGGTTACTGATACAATCAGCACAAGGAGCTTTGTGTATAAACTAGATGTGTTGATGAAAAGATACAGATCTTTATTGTCAGAAATTAAAATTTCAGACTACCGGCCTACAAATGGCATTTTTCCAAATTTAAGAAGCTCAAATGTCTTCCTAGATCCAGCTCTTATTACATACTTCAGTCTTTATTGTTATTGCTAAAAAGCAGCCTCTAACTAAATAGATGATATTCAGCAAGTATCAGTGCATACCTACCCAGTACCCACCATCTATTCAGAAATAATTGCCATTGAGTTGAATAGTGCTTTTAGTACAACGGGAGATGATAAGAAGATGGGTGGTGATAAACCTTGACAACTCCATTGCTTTAAATAAGAAAAATCCCTCTCATGTGTTGTTTCTCTTAGTAGCACAAGGAAGATGGGTCTAGAGGCTGGATCTGCTTGATAGAGGGAAAAGAGGAGGAAGCAGCTAAGGAGAAAAATTAGGTGTGGGGGTTCTGCTGGGAGACTTTTGCTGAAGGAGATGCAAGGAGGAAGCAAGGAATAAGAAGAGAAATGTGGGAAGAACTCTGGCAAGAAAGAGACAGAAAAGAAAGAAACACAAACAAGACAAAGCTTGGGAGGAAGAAAATAGGATTTGGGCAACTCTAAGTGGGACAGGTTTCCAAGACTGAATCATTGTAGATATGATCATGAATACAATTGTGTATCAACAGACATTTGCAAAGTGGAATTGCTCTGCTTTTCTTTAAATATATTTTTACTTAATTACATACAGTGACATTCTTCTTTGACACCCCTCCTTCCCTGGAGATTTAGAAATCAATGTTTCTGTTTCTGCTGCATCTGTGATGATTTACATTTGATCCATATACTCTCCACTTCTATTTGATTTTCCTGAAAACCAGCTTGTAGCTGATTGTTGGCAGTAGAACTCTGGAGTCCCACTTGTTGGCTTTAAAACTTCTAAAATACTTTTTTGGGGGACATACCAACACATTTTGAAACTTCACATCTTGCAGGAGGTGTGCAAAAATAGTGAATGAATTATCCCTCGGGACAATTGTTCTTTAGTGCTTGCCACTGAAACCAATTGTAGTATATATCACTTGATTCACTGAATGGGAACAGCTTAGAAAGGGAAGAAAGATGGAAGTGAGTGAGAGAACATCCAATGTTGTAGATATGAGCAAAATGATAGTGGATGGTGGCATTCAGCAACATTGCTGGACTATCTTAATATTGATATGGGATTGAGAACTATTTTTCTAGGCTAGGTCAGCTGTGCCTAGATCTCCTGTTCCAGTTCAGAGGCAGTCAGTAAGTCTGGATCCATTCTGGAACCTTTTTAAAATTAATTCAGAAGAGTTATAAAATGGAAAAGGTAACCATTTGGAAATGCTCTCAGTTAACTGATGCTAAAAGGAATATTCTTAAGAGCTAAAATGGTTCATTTCACCAAAATTGAACCAAGAAAAAGTTTAGTGATAAAACAAACTCTATAAAGTAAGATAAAACTGAGAATGACAGGGTTTACTTCTTGACTAAGTTTCCTCTGCACTCATTCTTTTTCCCAGTACAATGCTCATTTAATTTAAAAAAGGGAAGCCCTGTAATAAGTTTAATGAACATCTCTAGACCAATATTAACATATTTGCTACATCTCTATTCTGTAGGCTTTAATCCATAATGCATAGAAAATTTACATTAAGGAAGTCATTGCCACATCAAAATGAATCACCTGAATTGTCCGTTGACACTAAAGGAATGGCTCTTAAATTGGTAATCCGTTTTGATGGCATATTTCCTAGCCTACTTCCTCCAAGGATAATTCGTACTACTTTTTAAAACCTGCATAATTTTAAAGGGTCTGTCACTGAAATATTACAAAAATGATGGAAATGTCTTTCCTCCACATCTGTCAAGGATGAAATCAATGAGTCCCAGTGTCAAGGGAAGCAACACATTGTAAGGTGTGGAAGCCCTGGAGATACCAGATGTTACCAAAAGTGATCTGTGCAAGACAAACAGTCAGATAAAGGATAATAAAATGTTAAACACCAGAACATGCATGCAGGATTTATATGCCCCTGGACTAAGACTCTCTCCTATAAGGCTACAGTCTCTTAATTTTATATATGTAGGCTTCTGGCTCTAAATCCACTGCAGATGAATGAATAGCCTTACATATACAGAGACAAGCTCCTGACAACTCCTAGCTGAATTTGGGTATAATCCAAACAGCAGATTTGGATTATACACAGTATTTTGATGAATGACCTTCAGAAAATGCCAAGGTTGCAGGTTAGACTAGAAAGTCAAACAAGAAAAAAAATTAATAGGGCAGCAATGGCAAGATACTTTCATGCAATTGTCCATGAATACTTGTCATATCTTTAAGGTAATGATTGAATAAAGATGATAGAATGGATTTGTGAGTGAGCATATATGAATATGCCACAGACTAGAAATACATCAATTTACTTGTTTCTGCGTTTCCATATGCACTTCTGATGTCCTGCTATCAGTTAGTGTCAGCTTCCCTTTTGCACAATTGGCTAGACTGACTAGGATTTCTGGGGGTTGCATACAATAAAGGCACAAAGTCATGCTTCCCTATGCAATATTTTGTGATGTGGATCAAAACCTTGAACAACGTTTATATTTCTAAGTTATGATAAAATCAGACTTAAGCACTTACAGTTTCCCCAAGCTATGAGGAAATTATGTGTTTATAACCTTTAACATTTGATCCCTTACAATATCTTTGAAAAAGCCCATTCTCCTGCATTCTGCTGTAGTCTATAAGCTTAATGTTTGCTTAAGTATTAAGCTGATGATGCTTTCTCAACTGCTAATGGTATGGAAATTAAACTTAATGTCAAGTTTACATTAAAAATTATATTGACTATTAAGCTGACAAATTAATGTGATTTACTTGCATTTTGCAAACTGATTTGATGCTCACTGATTAATGCAGTAAATTAGATGCTTACAAATCCCATGAGTGACAATATAAATTACAAAACTCTGTCAGTGGTGGGTACCATTTTAGACCTCAGTGTTGAATGAATTAGTACTCAGAACTTTTACATTTTCAGACCACGTGGAAGAGACTCTCAAGACAAAATGTGAACTAGATATTAACAGGAGAACAATACAACAGCCAACAGATTGGAAAAAGATGGAATGGAGATTTAACTACTGTACAATATCCTTAATTTCACATATTAGCAATATAATACTCAGAATGAGCCAATGCAGATTAGAGCCTTACATAAAAAGAGAAATGAAAATGTTCAATTTGGCTTCAGAAAAGACCAAGTAGCAAGAGGCATCACAACTGCTTATTTATGCCAAATATCTAGTATCTGTCCATATTTCTGTTGTTTTGTTTATTTTTTGAAATCATTACATCTCACCTCTCCTGTTTAAGTGAAACACTTTTCCAGATTCAAGTTTAATACATAAAACTTTCAATATTATGTTCAGAACTCATCCTTGATAAAGCAGAATCTTTCCAATTAAGTAATTCACAACACAGTTAGTGTTCTAAATATACTGTAGTATCATGTTATGGCATTGTTAGAAATATTTAATTGGTGTCCAAACCAACATATGAAATAGTTTATCAGAAAATATTTTAAGGATTTTTTTTCACAAAAAACCCCATAATTCATACTATATTTTATTGTGTTCCTTCTTATATGGTATTTTTTACCCGATACCTAGTCCTAGCAGAAATAAGCATTTTCTTCTCACTGTAAGGTCCAGTTTGTAAAGTTGTCAGAACTTTTGTAAGTTGTAATTGATTTTCCATACAACATTTCTGGTGGATTCATCATACTGTAAACATAAGTGGGTATATGCAACATGGCTGCTGTGGGCAAGGAGGAAGTCCAAATCATTGGGGCAGGCATTCAAATTCAGCATTCATTTGATAGACTTTGTAGTCTACAACTATCAACAACTTTAATTGAACACAGTGCTACAGAGCTTCATTAAGCACTATAATACACTTTATACCACTACAACCATGTTTAATAATATTTTCATTTTAAAAGCAATAGCTAGAAAAGTAATTTAACAGTATTACACAAATAAAAATGGGATAGCAGGATGGGCACAACTCAAAAAAGCAGAGTTCTGGTATGATCACCAGTTCTCATCTAGATCCCTTTAAAAGAACAGAAGAATAGTGTAAAATGTTGTAAATGTTTTTGAAAACTGTTCTTTGAGAGAAAAAAAGCAGAAAAAATTGCACAATACTGTAAACAATAAAACAGGAGTAAAGCAACATTAGCAGTTCCATGGTGCTTCCCTATAACGCAAGCCATCTCTTTTGCACCATTTTCAAGAAAACAGGGGTCTTCAAACTTGGCAATTTTGTGACTTGTGGACTTCAATTCCCAGAATGCAGCTGGCTGAGGGATTCTGTGAGTTGAAGTCCACAAGTCACAAAATTGCCAAGTTTGAAGACCCCTGATTACTAGGCTGAGTTACTAGCAACCCATTTTATCACTCTCTGTGCCTTAGCACTTATGTCAAGATAAGGTTGTCCCTTCTTAATCACCCAAGACTGTTCTTCTAAATATCCTGTAAAAAGAGCTGGATCTTCAGGACAGAATTCTCATATAAATTGATTTGCATACATTATGGTGAAATGTAAAACAAATATCATTCATCAGTGATGACAATGAAATCAGGCTATTTTCAAATAATTGTTGGTTCTTGAGGTAAAAAAATACATCCAAAAGCTAATGCTTCAGTCACATATCTACCTTAGGAGCAACTAAAATGTCACACAATTGTTTCTGACAACAATCTTATTCAGACTGGATGACAAACAAGCCAGTATCAGGGTAGGGTAGGAGAGGGAAGCGTAGAAGAGAAAACTGGGCATCCTGCAGATGTTGGGGCTTTGAATCATTCCTTTTGTTTTTATTTCCTCCCTCCAAATATCAGCCTAAGAAATCTTGTTCATGATTCTATGACTTTCTCTCTCTCCCTCTC
>JAEANM010010476.1:0-10874 GCA_017656035.1 Myanophis thanlyinensis
CAAATCTTCCTTTCTTATGTATAGCACAGGGTGAAATATTGTATATTGTATATGTTGTTTAAAACTTAATAAATAAATTTAAAAAAAAGAATTTATGTTACTTGCTAATTTGGTAATCTTTTAATGAGACACACATGATATTTAAAGGTTATTTTTCTTATTTTTTTAATGTCACAGAAAATGGAGTGAAACTTTTTGAAAAAATAAATCAATCTCTAGTTTACCTTACTTGTTTTATTATTTCAGTGGAAATGAAGAAATCCAAGAAGTTAAGAAATAAATGTTTGAAATCAATCTGAGTACTATTGTATCTAAAGTGTGCCCATAGATTTCAGCCAAGTTACTTGTATTGGTTACAATAATGTATGCATGGTATTAATTATGTGGTTGAAGCAGAATTAGATTGATTACCAGGCATAAGCAGGTTTGGTAGTGGTTGTTGCCTATCAAAAGATATAATGTTCTTCATTTTATAACAGGAAGCATAGTTTTAATATTTTTGCATGTTATTGAAAAAACAAATGAATATGTGCTGCTAATATTAATCTGTAAGAAACAAAAGAGCATGAATTCTGCCCACAAATTTATCTAGACTGCATCAGAAATCACTGACAAATGTCTTGAAAGAACTTAATTGACTCTATCAGGCAACTTTCACAGTTTAATAACAGCATTACTTAAATCTGGTACATAAAATTTAGCATCATTCTTTATTGTGGTAATAAGGAAAGCATCTGTTAAATTGATGTGCAGAAGTTTGAATAATCTCTATTTGCAATATGCACTTGGTGGCAGTTTTAATGAATAGACTGCAAAATTGGCTGTTTTGAACATGAAGATAAGGAGCTGAAGAATGAAAGCTTGCAATCTAAGGAAAACATCATAATATAACTGTATGGATAATAAACCTTGTTTATAAATATTTTAATTTCTTCTTAGATGTTAATCTTTTTTATAAAAAGTAGTCCCTTCTATTTTGCACTCCTTTAAGTATGAATTGATGCTGCTATTTTATATATGGGCACATTTTATTTGCTTTAGTTATTTCTTGTATTGTTTGATTAAAAATAAATTGTAACCATATCATCAGCCAACTTTCTTAAAAGGAGACTATAAATACTTAACCAAGTAAAACCAATATTAACCCACAATTCACTTTACATCTAATAATATATTCATTTGTGTACTATTTTATATTTAAGAAATTTATAAGGACACCAACTTATAATTTATGATTCTGTTCAGAGTGCATGCATAAAAAAAGCAAAAACAAGCAAAAATAATACAAAACCGAAATAACCAAGCACAATCATTCACATGGCTGAGCTTATTGGAGGTGGGGGAAATGAGGCTTCAGAGCATTACAAAAGAATAATAGGGTGGGGTCTGCCCAAATTCGTGGGGGAGTTTGTTCCAAGCAGCAGCTGTAGCAACAGAGAAGGCATATCTCCAGCATTGTGGGTGAGGACTTGTATTGGATGACCTGCTAAGAGAAGATAGCACCACAACAAAGATCAAGCAAGTTCTGGTGAACAAAATTGTCTCTGGAGAAGGAGAGTTGAGAGATTGTCTACTGGAATTCTGAACAGCTGCTCCTCACAAAGAGATTACACAGGAATTGAGTTTCTTATGGTTGAAAATGGATTGATTGGCTTGGGAGACAAGGAATTATCATTGCACTCAAAACTGATGTTCAACCTTTATGGACACATGACCCACAAAAGCCTCACTTGCTTAAACACTTTCAGATATAATTTACAATTTAAGAGAGATCTTCCAACCATCAAAAAAGAGTAAAGACACTCAATGAATCACCTTTTAGGAATTAAGAAAAATAATACTATTCTAAAGAATTTTGAGTTAAAAGCAAAAAGTTTAACAAGATTATGATTTAAGTTTTAAATGGATAAAGGGCACAGTAATTTTAGAAATCCAAAGAGTAGTTTTTGTCCTTGAGAAAAGTGTCTTGGAAAACAACTGCTTCAGTTGTTCAGTCATTCTCTTGCCAAATTCTTCAAACATTTTCTGCAATAAATCTGGGGTGATGCCCTTATTTTACTCTTCCCTTTTCTCCCATTTTGCTGCTTGCAATTGCCATTGTTGTTTTTATGGTCCCAAAGTGAAAGTGTGTCAATTACTAAGGTTAAAATATATGTTGTGAACAACATGAAGGGGCATTCCATCATGCTTGGTGGACACATAAAACACTAAAAAACTTTGGATTCATATTATCAGATTGATACATAGGATTTTATAGCTTAATATTCAACTAGACCAGAATGTTTCCTTTTAGGACTGGTGGATACACAGTCACAAAAGAGTCATGGAAGAGTATTTCTTGGAATAGTGGTATACATGAGAATACCAGTAGAGATTCAACTATTATCACTTGTGTCTGTACATTCTAGATTAGTTGCAGCTTCCAATTAGTCTTTAAGGACAGCCCCATATAGAATACACTTCAGAAATCTAATCTGGAGGTGATTGGTGGCAAAATTAATAAAAGAAAAGCTCCATCTATATATGTCAGTTTGAGTGTTCTGCTCCTTTGATTTTCTTTCTCTCATTTGAAAATAACTACATTTACTTTTCTCAAGGATAATATTTCTTAGCAATTCTTGGCAGTTTCCACATATTTTTGAACTGGTGAAGATGGGTAATCCCTGACCCTACTTCTATCATTCGCATAATTCAAATTCATATAAAAGGAGTGAGCAATCTGCCTGTTGTCTTATCAGCCTGAAAGTTCACCAAACATAGAACACAACAGAACCAAATTTGGTATGTTGGAGAGGCTGGCAAGAAAAAAGTGATATGGAGATGTGATATAGGATATAGGATGAAGAGATATTTGTTTGTAACATTATAGGGAGTGAAAAATTACATTTATCTATACTTGCTGTAGTAGAGTTTTAAAAAAATGGGCTACATTCAACTGGATGCTGTGAGGAAAAAAATAGATAATGCATTAGAGCAGCAAAGCTGGCTGGGGAATTCTGGGAGTTGAAATCCAAACATCTTAAAGTCACCAAGGTTGAGAAACACTGCATTAGAGCATTATCTGAAAAGAACAGAAATCCGTCTCAGTGTCTGAGCTCCCAGAAAAAGCTTCTTCCTTCCTTATCAAGTGAGTCAGACTAGATAGTATGCAGCCCATCCTGTGCTTTTTGGTGTACACATTGATTATGAAAAAACACAGAGATACAGCACAAGGGAAAATAGAAACATGCAAAGATACAGACACACCACTTATGAAACTGCCCTGATTAGATGATCCCATATAACATACACATTCTTATTAATCTTTGGGGAGAAAATATGGCTTTAAAAAGTTTAATTACTGCAGGCAAGTAAGTGTTACTGTTACAGGTTATAAGTAAGTAAGTTGTTATTATATTCTGGCCTTGGATTTGATAGGCTAATTGGGGTATAAATTTTGTTATTTAGTTCCAACATCCAATTTGCTTTATTCTGTTTCCTCATCTTTGGAAGTCTTTTTTTCATACTCACCTTGAGTAACTTCTTTGATTTTATATCATAGTGTCTCTGCTTTTTAGATCAATAAAGTGATCTGTTATTTTTGGATGGGTGGGTATGTGCTCAAGATCATATCATGAAACCTGGTTGACATTGTTCTTTGATACGTTTTCCTCTTGCTTCATTTTGGTTTCCTAGTCCATAAAGGCCAGCTATCTTTTCATCTTCTGTCTTTGGATCTGTGTTTCAAATGAGGCCATTGTTTTCTCCCCAAATAAATCTGTGCGTAGGAGATGGTGCCTAGATTTCCTAATATGAATAGAAGACATTTTGAAACCAAAAGATTGAATAAGAGACAAATGTCCACTGCAATACTGAATTCCTTTAAAAATTTGTTTAAAGATGAATTTTTTGCTTGGGAGGACAACCTTACTACAGCAAGTATAGATAAATGTAATTTTTCACTCCCTATAATGTTACAAATAAATATCTCTTCATCCTATATCCTATATCACATCCCCATATCACTTATCTAAAAGCAAATCCATAAAACATCAAGTTTTCAATCCTGTGTCAGCAAAAACTCCATAAAGAGTTGCCAGAACTTTGCAAAAACAAAACAATCCCACAGAACTTAAACCTTGATCAAATAAACCAACTTGGTATTCTATTTTACTTCTAACAATCTTAATCTTTTAATCAAATATTGTACTAAGATTTGATTTATCTTCCATTTTTCTTTATCCTATTAAACAGACTTCTTCAATTTTTTAAGATGCCTCTTTTACAGATCCAATAAAAAAACATTTTCTAGATCATTCTCTTAATTTTTACATTGTATATTTCTTTTGATTTGTAAAACTTCAGCCAGTTTCTTTTATGTATCCAATAATCTATCCTTTTCCAAATCATTCTCTTCATCTGTCATTTGCAGTTTCACTTTTGGTATTTTCTCTATCCTGCCAGACAAAGTTTATTCAACATCTGTCATTCCCTCATTGACAGATATTGAACATTATCTGAAACCAGACATCATTACTGACACCATTGATATTGTAGGTACTAATTTCTGGCTTCATTCCTCAAATATCTTCCTTAATAGTTTCAACGTTATGATGTTTTGTTTTGTTTTGTTTTGTTTATATGTACCTGCCTTTATTATTTTTACAAGTAATTCAAAGTGGTAAACATATCCAAAATACCTTCTTCCTCTTATTTTCCTCACAACAACAGCCATATGAAATGGGCTAGACTGAGGGAAAGTGACCGTCTCAAAGTCACCCAGCTGGCTTTCATGGTTAAGGCAGGACTTGAACTCATATCTCCTGCTTTCTAGCCTGGCGTAAGTCCCAGTTAACTGATGCCAGAAGTTGGCTTGTACATACAGAGAAGCTTTGATTTTGAAAAGTCGGGATTGATAGAAGTAAGTAAAGAAACAGATTGTGTTATAGCAATTCAGAAGTGATTAAATGAAATATATTCAGAAATTAAAACTCTTTTCCAAGATTAATAGCATAATATATCTTTCATCCATGTAGCTTTTTTTGTCACTTTTTGAAATATAACACTTAGAATTTCAATACTAGGATTTTGTCATGTCACATTTCTGTTTTTTAATTACAGTGTTTTCTGTTATGATGTTGGACTGCAGGCGTTACTTTTTCAAGGTTTTTTTTATAGATAGGGAATGCTATTTAATCCAGCACAATAGTGATCTGTATAAAAGTATTTCACTTTAAGATACTCCATTCCATTCCCACTTCATTTATTTTTTATTGTTATAAAAGAAAACCTGTTTTAGGTTTTCTCTTCTTCCTCACTCTTTTTAACTTTACAGCTCTACCTACTTTGGCATTTACTTGAACAAGATGGAGTGAGACACACCTTTCTGTCAAACCTCTAGAGCAGGCATGGGCAAACTACGGCCCGCGGGACATACCCGGCCCGTTGGGCTTTTTAATCTGGCCTGCCGAACTAGTTCTGGCACAGTTCCACCCTCAGTGATTGGCGCGTCGTGTCATCTGATGCTGGGCGTGCAACCTACGCGAGGCTAGAGCTGTCAGGCCTATGGGTGCAGGACGATGACATGGAGCGGCTGCTGTCCCCGCTCCATGCTCTTCCCCACCTGCCAGGCCCCTCACCCTCCGAAGAGGCCACCGAGCCATCCAGGAAGGGCCGAGGGGAGCTGCCCGGCGAAGCAGGACATGCCACTGATGCACGCATGTCTTTGCAGGCGTGGGATGCAGCAGCCATGGAGAAGAAGGTAAAAGGGCGGCGGGCAGAAGAGGGGGGGCAGCGGTGGGTGGGTACGGCTTAGCAGCGGCAATGCCGGCTCTTCTCCTGCCGCCCAGGTGCTGCTGAGGGGGAAAAGCAGCTCCAGCCAAGACGAGCATGTGCTTCATCGCGGGATTTAATTGGTGAAGTGGAGCGCATGCTCGTCTTGCCGGAGCCGCTTTTCCCCATCAGCAGCACCTGGGTGGCAGAAGAGCCGGCATTGCTGCTGCGGAGCTGCGCCCGCCTGCCGCCCCCCCCACTCCTGCCCGCCGCTCTCTTACCTTCTTCTCCATGGCTGCTGTATTCGGCATCCCATGCCTGCAAAGGCATGCAGGGGAGGGGGGCTGCAGGAGGAGGAGTAAAGGTGGGGGGGGGCTGTGGAAGGGGGAGTAAGGGTGGGGGTGGGGGGGCTGCGGGAGGGGGAGCCTGTCATTGTGGCCCATGAGTCAAAAAGTTTGGCCCGCGAGTCAAAAAGTTTGTCCACACCTGCTCTAGAGGATCTGCCCGAGCCCCTATCTTCTTCTCAAAAATATCTTTCTGTTTATCCAATTCCATTTTTTGGTCTCTTAATATGTATTTTCCCTGATTTGTTTCATAAGTCTTTATTATCTTTTCCTTCTTCTCTTCTTGTTTTATTTGTTGATTTATCTGTTCTATCTTTTCCTGTGGTCTTTCTATTATCTCCTCTATTTCCTGGGATTTTTTTAATCATTGTCCATTGTCCCTTGTTGAGCATTTTCTGACTTCCCAGTTATGTCATATATTAGGTCCTTTATCTCCATGTGGTTCCTTGTCATAGTATCATAAATACTTCGGAACATCAACATCATTTTTGAAATCCACTCATTTTCCCCGATGAAACATCTTGTCTTATTGTGATAGGTCCAAATAGTGCTCAATAGTTTGTTAGTGGTCTATCATCACACCAAAGTCTCAATTGTCTGTGACTTCAGAAAGCCAGGCTAGAGACTGTTTACTCATTTCTAGGGTTGCTTCTCAGGGAATACAATAGTAATAGTTCTTTATGTCCCACAGTTAATTAGTTCTATTTAGGTAATCCAGGAAGGTTTCTAAATGTCTTCCTAAGTCTACTTTATAAATTCAGTCATAGATCCTGGTATTTAAAAATGCTTTATTTAGATGTCTTCCATAATCTCACTGTTAAGCCACCAATAGCCATGAAGTAAATAAGTATAGAACAGTAGATAGCACAGCAGTCCTCCAAGTGTTATTTATTTCCACTTATCAGTCCTTTCCCAGGGCTACAGGAGTATAGTGTATATTTCATTCATCAGTAGATGGTGCCTTCAGCTTAAATTTCAACATTGCACAAAAGCTGACAGATATTAAATTCAATTTATTCAAACAAATAGTTAATATTCAGCCAGATAGTTCCAGCATTTTAAAATGTCTTTCCAGGGTATTGCTGCTAAAGTTTAGAAATCCAATCTTTCTATATTTTAAAAACTTGTGCTTTCCCTTTAAATCTTTTTCTTTTGGGTCTGCAATTTTTCTCTCTGTAATTATTCACCACTTTAACAAGCATTTCAAAGAGTCTCTTTTCAAGGGTTTATTTTCTTTAGGGTTAGGTTCTAGGTAAAAAAATGATCACCACACCCAGTTCCAATCAGTGTTCATCCACACCACTCCAGCACATTCTTTGATTCTTCAGCTTCCCCAGCTTCATGGCAGCCATAATAGCTGCCTCTCCTATTTGTCATTGGAAGGGAGAGAGTAAACCCTGGGTCAAGCAAGAGAGCTGCTACCCTTCGTGAGCTGCAAGGCACCCCTCCACACTTTGTCACCTCTACAGGGTGACTTTAGCCCCTTGGGGGGAACCTCCAATGAGGAGGATTTTACATGGGATTACGGAGCTCCACTTAATTTAGTCTTTATATTGTTCATTGCCATTGTTTTCTCACATTAACTGCTATCTCAGGATTTTTTTAAAACAAATTCTGTTTTCCTATGTTTGCTTTCTGGAATATGTAGTTAGATAAATAGAAATATTTCACTTGATTCAAACTATTCTACATTACTACTTGAGTAATCAGAATAAGCTATATGAAATGATGACATGGAGGGGCAACAGAGATAGTTAAAGGAGAGGACAGTGTTCCTTAGTTCTGTTCTATACGGTTATAATAAATTTGGGAATATACTATACATATGTTGCATTGGGTTCTTTTATATCACTGCATAGGCAGTCAGATCTAACTATCTAGATCTTCAATTAAAATCAATTTTGAGCATTTTATTAATAGATAAGCATTTTGGAAAGTGTTCGTTATTATAAATGGCCTGTAAGAAGTGCCTATGGACTAGGAGAAGATAAATACAACCACTTAAACTGATTTTATCTTTCAAAATATCAGTTTTGCTCTGTGGATTGTTTAAAGACATATTGGGAAAGCCAAATAGTAGACCATATATGAGACAACATTATTATATTTTTGCAGTATAGAAAGCTGATTAATATCCAAAAATATTTAAATAAAAGTATTACCTATTTATGACTCTTTCTCTTTGCAAACATGGGAAGGGCACAATACACATCGTTCTCAACTTATGACCACAATGGACCCAAAGTTTCTGTTGTTGTGAGACATTTGTGAGTTTTGCCCCATTTTATGACTTTTCTTGCCATAGTTAAGTGAATCACACTGCAGTGATAAGTTAGCAATCCAGTTGTTAAGTGAATCTGGTTTCCCCATTGTCTTGGCTTCAGACAATCACAAAAGTTGATCACATGACATTGGTATACAGCAACGGTCATAAATATGAACCAATTGACAAGCATCTGAATTTTGATCACATGATTATGGGGATGCTGCAAAGGTTGTAATTGCTGGGACTCTGCCAAGATTTGGCCCCTCATTGCCTGATTATTGTTGAGGTCCTTCTGAGTCAACCCCGGATGGCTGATTGTCTGCCAACTCGTCAGGCTGGCAGTTTCATGGATCCATTCATTGGGTCTAGCTCTTCAGGCTAAATGTCTTAACTGTCATGGCTCGGGACACAAATTTTGATTCTGGAGAAGCTGGTCTAGTTGAACCCATAGAATACCAGCCATAGAGTTGGACCTTTAGAATGTGAACCCATAGAGACACCAACCCAGGAATCAGCAGAACAGTTGAAGCAGTCAGATAACGAGGCAGGACTGATAAGGACTTGATGTGTAAAGCTGAGAGCAAAGCAAAGATGCTTAATGTGAGTCCTTGCCAAGGAAGGGAGTAACTATCTTAACTGAAGATAGCTGTCTCCAACCTGATTTATGATGCAGCTCTGACCCATGTTTCCTATAGTCTGACCCATAATCTCCATTGGAAACAATTGACTGCTCCCTTGCTCTGGTGTGTGGTTTTTTGGTAAATTCTGCTTGTGTAAAAATCCCAAAACTCTGGCCTTTGAACTGGCAAAACTTGATTTGTCTATCTGAACTTTCAACACCATTTTTTATTTCTCTTCTGTGTGTTCCGGGTGAATGAACTGCCTATGCAAGCTTCCTTTCGCAGAGACTCTGGATTTACGTCAGATTTTTTGCCTACTGCTTCTTATTCAGCCTTGAGTAAATTACTTTTCCTACCTAGTAACTATGCATGAGAGTTTTTAACTTGAAACAGGACATTAAGAAATCTAAACCCACATCAGCCCTTGTGTGTATTTACTGGCCATAAATACTGTGTATTCTAGCATTGAAGATAGATTTCATAGGAAGAATCCATTTCTGTTGTTGAGATTGATATATAATTCAAAAAAAGTTTTAGAACCTCAGTCAAATTAATAATTACGTCTTCTTCCTAATATTAGGATATCACAAACAGTTTAAATGAGGCATTATTCTTATTGTATCTCCAGCAATACAATGTTATTCATTACCTTTTAATAGAAATGCAAATAATCAAAAATATTGTCTTTTGTTCAGTAGATCTTAGTTGTACTTCTTTTGATACTTTGTTACAGACATTAAGACAGTTTTCCAATGTTCAGATAAAATTAGGATCTCCATTTCATTTTATTCCATTTAAATTTGCATTAAAATTGGTTGATCAATTAAAAAGTATTTTTAAAGACCATGGGCTTTTTATCTCATAAAATTTGTTGATCATTTCTATTACTTTATATGTCTCTGAAGTTGAAAATGTCATTGGTTGAAATCATGATGTCAGTAGATGTTGTAATTACTACAACTGCTGAGCAGTAATAGACAGTTTGTATTTATCCATTAATGTAGAAAATGATAAAAACTTTTTTATCCAATAACTGATTTAATGTTGTATAATATTTATGTTCCTACTCAGTTAGAAACTGGGACTATTGTTTAAGTTTTTGCCAAATCCAATATGGCTTTTGGGGGAGGATATTCAAAGTGGGGGAAGAGATGAGTCCTTTGATATGACATTCTCTTACTGATGAACTTCAAAATGACAAATTCTTTTACTTTTGGAAAGAATTATTTCAACCTTTTACAATCTTTTGACTTGCTTGTGAATATAAATTGGGGCGGGGGATGAACTTACAATGAGCCAGGTCATCCATTACTTGTTTCTTCCAAGAAGACTGTTGTCTATGCATCAGAACCTCCAAATTTGTTGAAACCGGTACTTAAACTAGCAGAGTCATAATCAAACCCAGCCTGACAGCCAGTCCAATTTTAGCTAGAGAAGTACATTAACAACAGAATGTGGAACATTGAGTACAAGTCTCTAAAATTTAGATTACACAATTTCTAACACAGAGATGTCCTTGTAAATGTAATATTAAACTCCATACAGCAAAACACTTAGTAGCACTTTGGCTTTAAAAAGTTTAAAAATTGCTGCAGGCAAGTAATTGTTATCCTTACAGGTTGCAGTTATGAAAACTATTATTGTACATTTGCCTTAGATTTGATAGGCTAATTGGTTTTTTTCCTACTCCTATTATTATTATGATATTATTTTTATCAATTGTCATTTATGAAATCCATATAAAATGCATTGATTAGCCAACATGCCTAAAGATGAATTCCTTAAACATAATTTGTATCCCACACTTTCTGTAAATAGCTTGTGCTTTCATATTTTAAAATCTGCATATTCTTGTGTTGTTTAGGATCTAGATTTCTCATCACATCCACGGGA
>JAEANM010010477.1:0-15776 GCA_017656035.1 Myanophis thanlyinensis
TGATTCTTGCTGACACTCTTCTGTCACACAACACTCCTGACACCTTTCTCCACCCATTCCAACCTGCCTGCACTCGCATCTTCTTATCTGCTTAAGTGCAGATGCCACTGTAACTGCCTTATGGTACCAAATGAAGACTTTCTATCCAGATTTATGCTTTATCATCTAAGCAATGGTATGCTGTCTGCATTTTCTAGCAAAATGATTGTGGCTCATCTGCTGTGGCATATTGTTTTATTCTATTTTTTGTGGATAGGAGAGACAGGTATTTTGTCAATCAATGGAAACTTAGATAAGAAACTGTGATACTTAGCTATATGCTAGCTTGAAGGCTTGAAGGAAGAGATTAACTGACTTTCTGTTCTATTAAACTTGCAAAAATACAAATATACTGATTTTAATTCTTAAATATGAAAATCAGTCTGAAAAAAATAAAGACACCTTGAAAGAATTTAGACTTGATTTAAATATATATTACATTGGATTGTGAAATATAAAGGTTGAAAGGGAAAGGGTAAAAGCAACAGAGAGACATGAGAAACAAGAGTAACAAGGACAAGCTTAGTTTTGCCATATAGAAAAATTCAATTACATGAAGCTTGGCTGCAGTTTGCAGTGTAGTTCAAAGAGAAATTTACCACATGTTAAAATATAGATCAATGCCACACACTCCCCAGTACTAATGGAGAACCTCCATTTCTCATCTCAATGCTCAAGAAAATGTTTGAGATAAGACAGCAAATGATATTTGTATTTGTCAATCAGTAAAATTAAATAGCTAGAATCTGGGAAATCAGAAAGTGAGAAAACTCTGAAAACTCTGACCCAAGAGCTTTTAAGGTATGATGCTGATCTCAAGGTATCACATCAGTGTTTAATGCTCTTCAACCAACTGAAGTTTAATGCTGTTCAACCAACTTTCCATTTCCAGCAAAACTTGGGGAAGGTAACCTGATCAGAAAGAAGACAAAGCAACTCTCAAACTGAGCCAGTTGAGGTATTGGGAGGTTTGTTGCAGCTATTCTTCTACAGGTAGCAGAACTCTCCTGGTAGTAGAACTCCATTTGGTTTCTTAATCCTTCTATGCAGTAGTTATTTTCGCATGAAAGCATCCCAAACAGGCAGATAGAATCTATTATTATAGCAATATGAAGCTGCATGACATTTTTCTGAGAGGCCAAGTAAAAACAGGCATCATAATATGGAATTATTTTTTATGAATGAGGCACACTTGATTGTTCAACATAAATAATGTGAGATCTTAGTGTATACATATTTTTACCATTTATGGAATGTCCAGATATTTGCAGCTCCAGTCCGGTAGCCCTCATTTAAAAGCAATTCCACAAATAAAACAAATTAAAATTTCACGAGAAATAAAGCGCAATTTGCATCTTAGGCCAATTATACCAATATATTTCACAAAGCTATCCCTTTATCAGCATAAAGTCAGATTATAAAACAAAAAAAAATAAATTATTAACTTCAGCCTCTAGAATAGGGCTGTCAAACTCTTGGCCTGCAGACCAGATGCATCATGAGCTGGGTGCCCGCCCACCCTGCCTAGTTTAGCAAAGGTGGAAAAAGTTCTGATACATCAGGTGATGCTCCCATGACAAAATTTATCAGTGAGGTTTAAAGGAAGTTTCCATTCTGCAGATTTTCTTTCTACTTTATCAGAAGTAATTGGCTATTTTTTTGTAATAAAAGTAACTAATGCCTTATACATTTAAATATATTACTAGGGAAAATGCTAAACGAATGGAACAAGTGTGAGTGCCAATTACTACCAGAATAAAATTAGAACTGTACAGTAATTAATAAAAATAAGTCTTTGGTAGCTACAAGTCAACACTGCATATTCTCCTCAACTCTCTCTACCCTAATCCTCATTTTTAAATGTACTTAAATGAAAGCCTTACCTGCCCCCCTTTAGGCTGATACTTGATGTTGTCTGTTGACCCAACTTTGGACCTGACATTCTTGAGATCTGGTAGAGGCTGATTAATCAGACGAAGTTGCTTAGGGGTTGCTGGAGATTTCGGAGGTGTGCGTATGATTGCAACTTTTTTCTCAGTGGGTACCAGAATTGCAGATGTGGGAGTACCCGGTGTATGTGGGGTTCTGGAATAACTAGGGGTCCCAGGTGTTCCAGGTGTACGAGAGGAGTAACTGGGTGGGGTTCCAGGAGTGATGGCAGTTGATCCTGGAGTAGTTGGAGTTGATGTACCACTTTTTCCTGTTCGGCTTCGAATAGGCTCTGATCCTGTATTGATAACAGAATTCTGTTTGTTCTATGATATTAATACCATTTCCTAGAGAGAACTGGCATCTAATTGTTCGTAAAAGAACAAAATGATTTTTGATCACAAAAATATTTAGTCTTTGCTAAAACTTTTTGAAGATCAGAGTGAGACTTAAAATTGAACAATATTTCACTAAATAACAAAATTATCATGAAGTACAAACCAGCTGGGATTTAAAGCAAGTTAAAAATCAATAATATTGGATATTCGCAATTACATCTTTCATAGCTTAATGAGTCCCCAAGGAGAAATCAATGAAAAAGAGAGTTACAGTTGTGGCTTAATGCGGATTTTGACCTCCAATAATATTTCCATGTGCTCCCTGCTTCTAGTTTCATCTTTCCCTATGATTAGCAGTTCTGGGTTGCAAATATGGGCTGTCATTTGATGATCGGAAAAAGATACACTGATTAGTGGATATCTGGATTTTTTGCAGCCCACATTCTGCCTATATCTCTAAATTAAGATTATACTTAAAATTTAGAATCTCTTCATAAATTGGGAATTTTTTTCCTAAATCAAAAACACTATATATTACAAAATGCAAAGCATTCTTTTCCATATATTTTAAAATTCTGCTATCAAAAATTTCAAGGAATTGCTATAAACTATACAAATAGAAATTTAGGATGTGTCCAGGGAATACCTTTTTTCTGCTAAATTTCTCTTTTCCGAAACACAGAATTTTTCTGGCTTTTTTAAAAAAAGTATCCAATTACACAGAATTTTATAATATACCTAGAATTTTTTATTTGATCTTATCTGGTAGTGTATAACATATTCCTCTTACAACAGAAACACAGCTGAGCAGAAATTGGTTGCTGTCTAATTTAGATATTATCTCTGGTCTAAAACCTATTTCCTCAACATGGCAATGCATCCATAAACATTTCTTTTGAAACCAGACAGATTCTGTGTTTCATCTCATCTCATTGGATTCTTTTAGTTTAAAAAAATTAAATGGGAGATTAGCATATTGCAAAAAAGTGTTATTTTAATGCAATTTTTTAATTTCCAGAAACATTTCTGGGTCTTGCATACATTTTAACTGTCTAAACCAAAAGAAAAGATCGAATCTTATATGGTTACAGGCAGTGGTGGAATTTATTTTTTTTTACTACCGGTTGTGTGGGCGTGGCTTGGAGGGCATGGTGGGGGGGGTCATTTGATTGGGTAGACAGTTTCTGTAAGCAGGGCAGTAAAGATTAGGCTAGAAACAACACCAGAATGTTTTTTTTCCTGCCTTCCCTACAGGATTAAGCCTATAAAATGAAAAAACAAAACAAAAGGAGATTTCTTCTAACGATCAGTTCTCTGAACTGCTTAAAAAAATTACTACCAGTTCTAGCGAACCTGCTAGAATCTGCTGAATTTCACCTCTGGTTACAGGGAATAGTGGGCTAGAACTGTACTAGTTTGCCTTCAGATAAATGAGAATTTTTGAGACTGTCTGGACTCATTGTAGCATGATTGTTGTAAAACTATTCATAAAATGTTTTCAAAATTTCAAAAATGTCCACTAAGTCAAAGTAGATTAGAGAACCCTGAGCTTGCGCCTCCAACTTTAAGTCTAAATTATAGGGCAAGAAACATACTCGTAGTTCGTCGTACGGATGAGATGGTGCTGTTCAGGGAGAAAGAATTTTCATCTCGTTCTCTGTCTGCTGAGATACCTCTTCGGGCGGGTAAAATGGAAGAAGGTCTTGGTAAAGAGGAGCGCTTTTCAGGACTCTTGGTTATTCCATCCTAATGCAAAAAATAGGAAGCATTTTGGTTTTAAACATATATTGGTATATTTAGCTCCAACCTAACTTTGTTTGCGTTCAAGCCATTAACAGTACAATAGTACAGAAGCTGTTAAGGAAAAAGGGTAGACTCCAAGCTTGAGGGCAAAAAGTTGAGTTAATTTGGCTATGACTGCACCAGTATAACCTTATTTTATTTGCTTTTAGAGTAAAAAGAAAAAAGAAAGTTTGTGTCTCTGCTGTGAACATATATTCATAGATACATACACAGATGTATATTCTGAAGCTAAATAGAACCACCACTCACTCAAGTACTTTGAAACGGGCAGAGTGACTTCTAGACATACAAAAATGACTAGGAAAAGCCAGAGTTTTTAGGCAAGGGCCCTTCAATTGCAGCAAATGGCTAAACCTACAACAAGTAGTCCTCAAGTTATGATCACAATTGAGCCCAGAATGTCGGTTGTAAGTCATTGTGGTTGTTAAGGAAGACACCCACGTGGCTGCCTTGCTCAGCAATAACAATCCCAGCTCTTCCCATTGTGGTCATTAAGCAACCACGTAGGTCATTAAATGATCTGCCAGCATTTGGAAATCTGCTGCAGATCAGAAGGCTTCAGCTGGCTAGGCTCAATATCATGCAGGTCTCCCTCCTGCCTCCTCCCGCATTCCCAGCTAGGATCTGTGGCCTGCAGACCTCTGCCTTTCCCCCTTATTCTTGAGTCCTCCAGTGAGCATAAGTTTTCTGCATCCCAATGGGATTAGGCAGCTGAGGTCTCCCAATCCATGTTGGGTGGGGTGGGGGGGGCAGATGCAGTGTTCCCAAGGGTGGGCAAGCGAATTTTGATCATGAGGTGCTACAATGGTTGTAAGTTCAGGCAGGGATTGTATGTCCCTTCACTCAGTGCTGTCATAATTTTGAATGGTTTGCCAAATGAATGGTCATAAAACAACAACTACCAGCATGTGACTCTTATGAAATTTGTATACGTTGAATAGAATCAAATAATACATTAAGCTTTTTGAACAAATTTGTTTTTATCATTTATAAATTAAGTTCTAATACTAGCCATTATCAAGGCAACAAATCCCAGATTCTGGCATCCTATGAAATCACAATTCAGCTGTATCTCAGTTATGTGCCTTCCTCACAAGGTTCTACGCCTTGCACTTTTTTGGATTCTGAAGTTTGCTTTGCCTGCCAGACTCTGTAAATCAGCTTTTGCATTTCTTCCTGTTCACCTTTCTCTTGTACTGTTTTTGAACTGTTTTTCAAAAACAGTTATGGGAATAGTATCATCACCACTGAACTTTCTTATCTCTTGTGATTTATGATGTGGAATGACTAAATTCTCTTTTATAGACTTTATAGGCTAACCAGGAGAAGTGACCCACTGGAACTGTTGATATCACGAACCAATTTGATTATATTTCTAACTTATATACTGCATTTCTTTTTCATTTGGGAAAAAGGATATCAAGATGAGATATCCATATTCAATAGTGAAGGAAAAAAATTAAAGATGTGGGAATTTATTTTTGTTCTACCTCAACTGCCTTACCTGAGCTGTTTTTGAATAGTCCCTTGGGCCTGCTGAAGAGGGCCATGCAATATAATTGTCTTTACTGCGCAAAACAACTTTTTTAGTGGTGATTAGTGAACAAGCAGAGTTGGGTCTTGGAGGAAGCAATGACTTTGCTCTAACCTTTGAGGCAGGAATCTTTGACAAAGAAGAAGTCTAATTATAGGAACACAAAAAGAAGAATGTAATGGGAAGATGAACAATGAGACAAACAGAAAATGTATGGAATATGGAAAGCAGATTTCAAATCAGAACCTTAAAAATAATAATTGTATTGTGTTATTGTTCTTACATTAAAATAAGTATACATTAAAATAAAATGATTTCATTGTTCATCATAAGAAGAACAATGGCTATTTTTCAAAAGTTGACATGTTTTTTTTCTGAAGCTAATTTACACTGTCACTGGCCCATGCTAATGTTCTATTTTTCTACTTTTAGTGTTATTATCTTACCAGGTTTTAAGACTGGAATTTCAGTTATAGTATTCACCAAAGAGTATTAATATCCAAATTAGGATTCCTTCAGTTACCAGGCTGAGGCTAGACTTGTACCGACCTCATTCTAGATTCTATAGCCTATATTCATATTTTTTACATTATTGTAAGATATGGGGTTTTTTTTGATTTCATAAAAATAAGTCAATAAGAACTCTGAGTTCATGTTTAGGATCTTAGTGGACAATATTACTTTCAAACTGCTATTAAAACATAACTGCAGGCATCACAGACAAACTGCTATATCTTGTTAATGCTGGAGATAATATAGTCCTGGCCTTACAAACTAATTTTAACAAAGTTAAAATTAACAAAATTATGGAAGCCTTATGATATCATTAATATTTTTGCTGATTCTTTTAAGAGAGTTTAAGAGTTTATTTGATTTGTATACCGCCCCCTCTCCCTAGGGATTGAGAAATTTTCCTATTGCAAAACAAAATACAGAAGGCACTATTTGTTTTTTTAATAAAAAAATTATTATTAATTTCCTTTCAGAAACCTTTCGCCTGAAGTCATACTTAGATGCATTCCATATGCTATTCTTCATTTCAATTTTAAACATACAAATCAAAGTAAATCAAGCTTACATATGCAGCCTTTGCAAATTCATAAAGATATAAGGGCTAGCTTGGAATTACATTGAAAGAAAATAACTTTGGCACCAAAAACATGCAACATGAATACCTTCTAGAAGAATAGCTATGTTAGTCTATAAAAAGAGTAAGTACTGAAAAGCAGAACAAAGGGATGGGATTTGACGGGGACAATTAGTATTATGGTATAGGGAGATGTAAGCAACAAGTCATATAAGGTTTGAGAAATTAAAAAAAAACTATTTATGAATCTAAAGTTTAATCCTGTACATATGTGCATATCCCAAGCAAATGAGTGTGTGAGGTATCTAATTTTTATAACATCTGGGGTATGGAAGAGGCCACCTCTCTCTTTCTACCTTTCTTTATAATTTTATTCTCAATCTGGCTCATTCTGAAGCAGACAACTAGACAAACTAGACAAATGGTAATTATGCCCAGTCCCCAAAGTTATAGCCATTGCAACGCCCTTGTAGCCATAGGATCAAATAGGGCTGCTTCAATTCCCTTAACCCTCCACCCCATCATCTGTGCCCTTTGGCTGCCCTGAGCTCCATTGGCCCTACCAATCCCAGATGCTCTTTGCCATCTTCTTCATCCCACTGCTGAGGAGGTGTAACCAGCCTGGCTCTTCATGAGGTAGTGTGTGCAGCCTTGTCCAAATTGTGTCGGCTTTATCCAAATCATGTGCAGCCTTCTCATGAGACTCTGAGAGCCACATGCAATTTGGATAAGGCCATGTTCTGTTTGGAGAATGGTGCAAGTGGTCTCAGAGAAGGTCTGGTGATTTGGATTTGATAGGCTCCCTTTCCTTGGTTACGAGAAATAGATATAAAAAATTGGAAAGCATTTCAACTCTGGCCACATCCTTTTTCATCCTGCATTGCTTGTTAGAACAAGTATGGTTTAAGAGAGATATTCTGCTCCTCCCATGTTTCTCTTCTCCGGAAAGGGGAGAAAGGAAGCAAAATGAAAAGACGGCACTTTATAAAACCTCCCAGTTGTAAGTCACCAGTCAACTGAATTTGTGATCTTGAACAAAGGCTAAACATGGAAAGCAAAGTACTATGCATGGTACCTACCACATCTGGTAAAGTGCAGTCAAACGTATTTGTGCATTCCCACTAACATAAATGAGTCCTTCGTTTACGGTTAAAAATGGGTGATAGGTATTGTTCTGTTCTGCTGGTGGTGGTTCATGGTGCTGATTTCCTATTTTATGCTAATGAAAACAGGCTTTCTTTGCATCTTGAAGCCATGTCAGCACTAGTTTTATTATACTTTCATCTAGATTTTGCTTAACACCTTGAGAGTCCATGCAGCCAGACTTTCAATTGCCTTGTAACTCAGTGGTCCTGACCAGAGTGTGCTGGTTGACACAATTTGCTTATCTAGCTGATTTAGCATTCAGTCCCAGTTTCAGTGATTGGCTGAACTTTGGATTTACCCCCTTTTTTTTTTTTTCAGGCAAAGCAGCAGCCACTAGCTTTTAAACATACAGAAAGCAGATCAAATTCTAATATTTCCTCTCACAAGAATGAATCAGACTGATAGACTAAAAGTAGTACCATGAAGTTCTCAGAATTGCATGATCTGATTGACTAGAAATAGAAAGGTTAATATCTTTCTAATTGTCAGTATGTAATTTTACCCAGTACAGCAGTTAGAACATTTTAAGAACTTATGATTAATTTCAAAGTGAGTCAAAAAGAAACTATCTGTTTAAAACTGCCAAATGGTTTTTAAAGTTATTTATGGTAATAAAACTACCAAAATACGTAGCCATTTAAACACATAAAGACAAATTCACCCACCGAAAGTTTTTCCTTTGCTTGTTTAAACACCCCAGGCGTCTGGTTTATTTCACCAGCAGCAGCTATTAGAAAATAAGGGGGGAAAGGTTAACATTTTAAAAATCATAACTTCAAATTAACCTTTAACATTTTCAGTTTAAATTGCCATGCTGTATTTATAATGAACTAATTACTGGCCCAACTTTTGCTAATTAAAAAATAAATTGCAATTGGAAAATTAAAGAATCACACTTCCCAATGTTCTCTAAAAATGTTACCATCAGAGCATTGCAAAGAAAATTTTAAGGTTTGAATGATGTGGTATTAACAGCATTATTTCAAACAATTAGCAATAATCTGAAAACATTGGCCATCACTTTTTTAAATATATCAGCACCAGTAATATTTGGTCATGACTTAAAACCACTTCCTATATTTATGTACTGCATCTTGTAGGAATTACAAAGGAAGGCAAAATTGAATATTAAAATAAAAGAATAGGACACTGAAATGATGGCTTTTATTCCCACTGTGTTATCTATTATTTAAATGGCTTGCACATAAACCAATTTACAAACATAAAGAAAACCATAGTTAAAGAAACAGTGAATAAATACATAGCCCAACTGTTATATTCCATTATTTGGGTTAGTTTTTTGGTTTAGTCTACTTCTCTGTAGTTGAAAAAGCCAATGTGGGCATGAGTCAACCTGCAAAATATGAGTGTAACATCTCCCACTGCACACTTTCCAAACTTCCTACTCTGACCTGGGGGTGGGTGGGACATGGAAAACACTTCTAGAATTTCTGGCTCCATGTACGTTTTCCATGGTGTCCAGGTGAATCAAACGTAGTAGTTCTGAGATCTTCACAATCATCAAAGGAAAGTTGGGAAGAGATAACAAGAAGATACAGAGGAGCAGCATGCATGCATCCTCTGCTCACCCCTTAATGTTATGTGCAGTCTGAATACCTGTGCCTAGATTAACATACCCTATTGTATGAATCATCACCAATTCATTGCTTGCAGTCAAATTTAAAGAATACAACTGCAGCAGATAGCATGGTTTACAACGTAAGTTTCTTAGAGATCTGATGGAGTTCCTTATACATGGAATTATTTCCAAGGTCCACGATGGCCAAGCATTCCATGGTTTGCAAGGAAGTATCTATTATCAGTTTGACTACATTATTATCAGTTTGACTACATTATTATCAGATTAAATCATTAAGTCGTTAAAAAAGTATTGGTAAATATATTAAAAGGAAAAAAACAGTGTAGTTGTCAGTATTTGCAAGATATATTCATTACAAGCTGTTTGCATAATATTTTCTCAGTTTTACTACTGGTCCCATCTACCCATCTATGCACCCTTCCATGTAATAGATTCTTCTGATTGAATCATATATCAGTGACCCACAACTATCAAACAATGGGAAAATGCCTTTACTGATGACTTACCTGAAAGCATAATAATTCTTCCATCTGAACAATAAACCTGGATCATGACTTCACCCTGTCCCTTGGAGTTCGATTAACAGTTTAATCATGCAAGAAACATGTTTAATTCTGGGACATACACCATGAAATTTAAGATGAGGAAGACAAACCTAATACATGTTTGTCCCAGTTCAAAGCCTAAGCTGCTACTTCTGTTTGTCCTGTGATATGGATGTTGTGATGTCACAAAGGAAACACAGCCTTACTTTTCAACCAACCAAAAACTGCAGTACAAATTTAGATAAGGTTCAGATGATAGCATTCATATTACTGTATTATAATGGTTAAAGTCAATGTGGTTTCTTCAAAGTTTGCCCTTTTTGTGTATATAAAAAGAAACAAGTGTATTTGCATGTGTATTTGCATGAAGTAGCCTTATTCAAAATCTAAGTTTTACCATTACATTTCATATATCTAGTTTCATATATCTAGTTTACTCTGCTAGAAAGAAGATCTGTTGATTCAATGGGAAAGATTTCCAGCTTATACGGCCTGAAATTGCACCTACAGAAATAAAACCTCCTTAGGAGCTTTTGAATATGTAATTAATAGAACTGGCAAATATAGGACACATTTCATATAAAACTGAAAATATTTTGAAGGGTTTCAGATTTGCAAATCAGTTCAGTCTTCAAAGTAAATTTGAAGATATACAATTTGAAACTTGACTATTTGAAAATAAATACTATATCAAGCCTTCCTTTAATAGTACACTTGAATTTGACCTAATTCACAAACGTCAATCTTCCATGCCATGAAAGAAAAAAAGCTATTGATCAGTAGCAGATTCTTCTAGTTTTCCTGAACCTCCATCCCTGATCTCCTTACAGTTTTTCCACCTTATGGAAAATCCTTTGTGAGCATAAGCTGGAAGAAGAGATCTAGTGTGTTGGAGCTATGGTTAACTCAACTTTAGTTGGAACATGCCAGGATCTGAATCATTTTCCTGAATTCAGTTACAGTATTACAAGAAACAAGAAATCTTAAAGAAGATATAAACTATATACAAGAAAATAATGTTATCATTTCCCTCTATTGCTTATTTAAAAGTAAATGTGTTCTATCCCTCTGGCATTTTGAAAAAGTGCATAGACATTGAGATGATCAACAGTGATATAACTTTAAATGGATTTGCTATCTGGCCAATATTCTTGAAACTGTGTAATTCAAAAAAATTGCCTGCTTCTCCCAGGAAGTAAAACAAACAAACAAAAAAACCCTTAATTTTTGGCAACCTTTATGCTGAGGGCAGATGTATGCAGAAAGATAATTAGATACCTCAATTTTGTTTCAATGTAAATTCTGAGTTTTATTTGGGGTATTAGCATAAAGCAGGGGTGTTAAACTCACGGCGTCATGTTGTCATCCTGTGACGTATCATGACTTTCCCCCTCTTTGCTAAAATGGGGTTGGGCATGGATAGTGTGTGACACATGTGGCCCACGAACTGTGAGTTTGAAAACCCTTGGCCTAGAGGATATGGTTTAACTTTTGTCAAAAACAGTGCCTCAAACATACCGTAAGTAGCTAATAAGAACCAAACAACTCTCTACAACAGGACATAAAAATTAAGAAAGTAATGTTCTTCTGCAGCTGATAGTGCTGCTAAGTAGACAATTAATGTCATGAAAATCATAGAGAATGAGTTTGTGTCATATTCAACCATATCATTCGTGTATCACCATTCTAATTTATTGAGTTTTGCTAGGAATAAAAATTCATTTAATTGAAATGAAGTATATGTAATTAATTACTCTATTTCTGATTTCCCATTCTGAGAAGTAAATTCTCCATTCTGATCAATAAGTGACACAACAAAAGGAATTTTAGAATGAAGTCTTCTATTAGTCTCTGGCAATTCTTTGGGAACTGGGAACTGAGGCTTTCCTAAGGCAAAAACCAAGATTGGCTTGAGTCATTATAGAAACAAGAGTGGTCATGTCACATTGGAATGCTCTTATGAGTTTTTCACTTTAGTGAGTATGCAAAAGTTTATCTCTAATTATACTAAAATGATCTGATTCAGAAACTATCTGATCTTTATATAATGTACAATTAATCCTTGACTTACATAGATTTACAGTTGTTTAATGATCATTCAGTTACAACAGCTGGGGAAAGGGTATTTTATAGCATGTAAAGCCATATGAAATAAAAGTTCTCCACAATCATGTGATTACCATTTGCAAAATTCCATGCCAGTTTCCCCAGAAAGTTAATTTTGGGAAGCAGGCAGGGGAGATTGCAAGCAGAAGGGACAGAAAAAAACCTAAACTCTCCTGTGGACTGCAGGAATGGTACTGGAATTCTGAACGTGAATTCTGAATCCTGAAGATTTCAGTTCTGTTCCTGCAGCCTCACAAAGGAATTCTCCTCTGTATATGGCTTGGAGCTAAAGTCCTTCAGTGAGCTGCAAAAACTTTTGGGAAGAAAAGGGCTGCCCGCCAAGAGGACTTCTACTTCACACTGACCTGGGAAATTGCTTAATGATTGCAACTGGGAGTCTTTGAATGAAGCAATCACATAGGCTTGTTTGCCTAATGATCACTTTGTTCAAAAACCAAGATTCCAACCCAAATGTGGATGAAATTGGAGGTGCTGTTGCAAATTACTTCTGCCACAAATGTGTGAAAAACAGGCATTTCTGTTGTCACTGCTATGCTACATTTTGCCTGATGCCTCATAAGAAATGTAACTGGTATTTATTCCTACTTTTGGATATAGAAACCTATAGACCTCACATCAAAAGGCACATTCATTGCCCACTACCATCCTTTTTAAAGACAACAAGACAATGCAAAAGACTTTTAAAGAAAAAGGAGTCCTCTTTTGATTTTACGTAGGGGACCAGGATATTTCTCATAGAGCAGTGTTCCCCAACCTTTCCAGGTTGGTGGCCTGGCATGAGAGGGGGGCAAGAGGGGATGGTTTTGTGCAAGGGGCAGGTGGGCATGCAGGCGTGTGCACAGCTTAATTTGTGTAAGGGTCACCAGCTGTGAGTGGGGCTGCAAGTGCACCAGCCTACCACTCACATGGCCCAGTTGCGAATAGGCCACACCCCACAGGTTGGGGACCCTTATCATAGAGAATTTCTTGGAACTTTGTAGAAAGAAGGCTGGTGCAATTTTTTAAGTTTTTTAGATTTGCCTATTTAATCTATCATGATTTCAGGTTTATTTTATCAATAGTTTTAAATATATATACAACCTAAATGAAACCCCAAGAGTCAAGACCTACAGTTATTGGAATCCAGTTATTGTTGTTTAGATATCTGAATTATATATTAGTATATATAACGCACTATCAACCTCTTAAATCAAGAGAAATATGCATTAATCACAAAAAGTTCTGCAATGCAATAGATGATAATATATGGTTGAGTTGTAGTTTTTTTTACAGAAGGTCCAGTAAGGACAAATTTTAACTGTAATTTTATAAAATATAGCTTTTGTCAATAAAGATAATGAGGAATGAATTTACCAGAATCTCTCTGGCTTTAAATTATTACCTAGTATTATATTGGAGATGCATGAATATAATCTGTTTTTATCTATAAATTATGGATTGGCACTTCAGTTTTATAACCTTATATCCACAGAAACACTAGAGGAAAAATATTTTGGAATTGTCAGGAAAAATATTTTCCTGGAATTAGTAACATTATCTCATGTGCATTGTAATTAATAAATTTGAAATTGAAATTGAAATTGAATTAATGCTGTATATAAAATAAAGAGTTCAAGGGTAGTATTTAGTTATTTTCCCTTTGATTGCAATAAAAAGCATACATGACTAAATATGTAATTCTAAGATGCATATTTCAATCAATTTTTGCATGTCACCCAAGTACAATTATTGACTTGTGTATAAATCTGTCCTGAAAAGGATTTGCACAAATGTTGCTCCTTATGAATTATTTACATTAATCTCTTCAACTCCCAAAGCGCCTATCTCCTAAATAACTACAGATACATAATTAGCTGCAAATAGTCCCTCATTTTCTTTTCCTGTATTTTCTAATTGTAAGCAAATATTCATATTCAGGAAAGTTTTCTGATCAAAAATAGCTATTTGTTTCAGATTCTGCACTTTAATACATAACAATTTTAACAAACAAATCAGCCATCAATTTGAAAGTGTTATGGTGCACAATATAAATACAAAGTGGAATAATGTCGCAATTATTATTATGCATGAGAAGAAAAACAGTAAAAGAATAAAGGAAAAATGTAAAACATGGTTCAAAGCCATTTGCACTTTCCCACCAGAACAGAGCAAAAATGAAAAACAAAACAAAGCAAAGTAGAAAGATTTATACGACACTATCATCAACAATAAACAGCTACAGGACTTGGGAAATCCAAGCATGGTAAGCATTCATGATCATGGCCTCAGAATAATAATAATAAATGAAAAGAGTATGATACAAAAAAAAGCAGTATCATTCATGAGAGCTAAAAACTCTTAGAGAGGAAAAAAATTGAAATCAAAATTAGAGCAGCCAATAGAGCAATGGACTACAAATAATAATGAGAATAGTAATGTCTATGTTTGCCAGCCACATTGCATAAATTCAAGACAGCACAGTCACCTGTCTGCTTCCGCTTAACACAGGAGTGATGAGTTGGTCTAGTATGTTTGATAGCAGGTTTTAAAATGATTTTCCTGGAGGGAGAGTGAGCCTGAACTTCAGCTTTTTTAGAAAGTTCAGCTTTCTTATACACAGCTATAGACAAGAAAACAAGAGCATACAATCAGAAATAAAAAACTGAAAGTAGAAATATATTTCAACAAATCAACATATTGGCTGCTGATGCCGACTTAGCCATTTAACTCAGACTTGAGTCAATGCCCACATGATCTATATTTAAGATATTAAGATCTTCACTGATTCTGTCATCCTATCAATATACATCCCTTCCAAAATTACACCATCTTACTGAAAACACATACATCATTTTAATAGAGTGGGAAAACAAACTCTTTCTATTCCAATCTGTACCCCAGTGTCATTCTGATCCATTCCCATGTCTGAACATCTCAGATAGCCTCAATGCTGGGCAACTTATGAAGCTATGGAAAGAAAGGAGCACTGATATACATTAAGTACAAGGAGATCCTTGTGAGACATTCAGTTTTGAAGGCTCCCAACCTAGCTGTTTGACTGATATGGTTTGATTCAGAGAGTTAGACATTTACCTTGATTCAAATTAAATGAAGTTTTCTGCATACCTATTGACAACTCTTTCTCTCTTTTTTTTAAGTAAAGATTAGAATCGAGAGTACTCACGTGGAAGGTGTGGTAATTAATGAGATATAAATACTGCTACATGGATACTCAGCACCAATATTATTAGGATAGATAATTCGATGCTGACAACATTAATGAATCAATTTCTATTTGTATGTTTATTTGCTGTTACCACCAGCATAAAGGTGAAGCGATGGAAATAGTATGGATCATATGTCATACTGTTAGCACAAATGTATGTCCTTAATGAAAAAGTATACAGATGAGCAACCCACAGTACAGCATAAAAGGAAAAAGAGCAAGTATTATATAAACCTTTTTTCCTTCTCACTTCATCTCTGGAGACTGTGCTAGGTTCCTTTTTAGCTATTTTTCTTTCAGGAGTAGAAATCCTGCCTCTCCCAGTTTTTAAAGGTTTTTCTTTTTTATGTTTATCAACAGATGGTCTCCGCAATTCTCTCTCTGATTTCTCCTCTTTAGGAACAGTCTCTAACTGTTCTGTCA
>JAEANM010010478.1:0-15775 GCA_017656035.1 Myanophis thanlyinensis
AGCCAGCCATGCTGGCTCAGGAATTCTGGGAGTTGAAGTCCACGAGTCATGAAGGAGCCATAATTGCCCACCCCTGTCCTAAACCTATACCACTTCAGACAAATGGTTTTCCAACCTCTTCTTAAAATCTCCAGTGATGGATCATCCACACAACTTCTGAAGGCAAGCGGAATAATTGTTCAAACTCTTCCACATGGTAATACCCAGGTTTCAGCCTCTATACACAATGCACGTGCGTTGTCAAGTTAATACTTAAAACTAGAGACTTTTGCAGCACCACAAAAACTTTAGCAAAATATGAAAACATCATCTCTTCATGAAAAATAATCTTAAAAGGATGGCATGCATGTTGATATTCTTCAGGATTGCTGCCTTTGTGTCTATCTGGAAACGTCCATTAGCACAAATCTCCAAAGCTACATTTTTCCGTTTAACTCCACACACGTTGTATGACTATTTTAATGGAAGCATCGGCATGGAGAACAAAGTCTTGATTCAAAAGCAATTATTCAGCGATTTGTAGTTACCAATAATACCCATGGATTTATTACTTGCTACTAGCAAACTGCTTTTCTAAATCGCAAGTCTATTTTATTCAGTGATTGGCTAAATAACGTCCACATTGCAAAATCAACAGAACAGAGCAGATATTATGCCTTAACATGAACAGCAAACAAAACTCAGATGAGTTCTGTCTATAGCCAGGGCTCCTTATCTTCCTACAGGGGAGATGTTGAAATGCAAGCTCAGCCCTGAGATGGCTCTGAACATATCCTTCCATTTCTGCCTTGGTAAAGCCATCTATGTCAGACAGAGGAGGTACCATATGGAAATATAAATGAAAAATAGGTTGAGTCCCAATGCATGCTGCTCATTTAAAATACAAACAACAGGTCAGTGTATCTTTTCTCCCCTCTCTTTCCAACTAGTACTATATTGAGTAAACTTTCCATGAGCTGCAAAATTGCACCTGTTGAAAAAAAAAATGGCTTTTTCCAAGGTTCTCACCGGCCAGGCCGTCTTCAAGATTTTTTATTGTATTCCCTTCTCCCATGGAAAACCCCTTTTTTCATTTTTCTTTTTCTTCCTTTCTTTTCCTCCTGCATTTTGTAGTTGTTAGAACTTATTTGGATCCTTATTAGTTCTATCTGTAGTGTAGTCAAGTGATTAAGGCACTAGGCTAGTAGAAACCCAGGGGACTGTGAACTCTAGTCCTGCCTTAGGCATGAAAACTGGCTGGGTGACTTTGGGCCAATCACCACAAAATAGTGAGTTCTAGTCTGGCTTCGAGGATCAAAGCCACACTATTGGTTTTAATTGGTTTTTAATTGGTTTTATTGGCTGGTAATTTTAAATTGTTATTTTCAATATTTCCAATTTGGTTTTAATTGGCCACTTTAATTTATTTTTACTGTATTTTAATTAATTGTTATATTTTGTGTTTTAAATGGCTGTGCTGCACCCCGAGTCCTTCGGGAGAGGGGGCGGTATAGAAATGTTGTTACTAAATTAAGTTAAATTAAATTAAATTAAAGGATCAAAGCCAACTGCATGATTTGGACCATTCTCTCTCTCTCTCTCTCTCTCTCTCTGGAAAGGATTATTAAATATGTTCACTACCTTGACCTACTTATAAAAATAATAAAGGCAGGAACTAAACAAACAAACACAAAAACCCTAGCCCAGATAAATTTCTTATTAATGTAGTATCACTGAATAATTTTGATTCATTAATAAACGTTATTTAATGTGAGTTTTTCTCCAGATTCTTTGCTGCTGGTTAATTTCTCAGCCAGGACTATTGTTGGTACTTGAGCAAATTTCAGAGTTCTCTGCCATGCCCCCGGTGGAGCTTGAATCTGCGGGAAAAGATGAGCTGGAACAGGAGGCGACAGAGATCGAGGGGGCGGTTCCATTGGCTTTGGAGGAAACTGGAGAAAGGCAGGGATTTTCAGGATCAGAAAGGCTTGTAGACAGGGAGGAGCAGGAGATACAGAGCGCAAGCCATGAGCAGGGACCACCCCTCCTGATCCTAGAGCAAGAAGAGAAGAGAGAAGGAGGGAATAATACAGACTGAGCTGGCTATGAGGGAGTGCCCCGCCCCCCCTTCACAAGGCACACCTGGGGACTGAGATGTAAGGAGATGCCGGTGGGAGGGGCATTTGTTGGGAACAAGCATTTAAACTGTTGAATCTGTAGAGCCTTGTATACACTTGCTGACATCTGGAGATTACTGTGCTCTGTCTTGTGGGGCTTTCCCGGTTTGCCTGCTTCACTGAACTTCTTGCTCTGGTTATTGCTTTGCTAACCTTGCTTACTGGACTACTCGCAGCCAGAAGCTTCTTCTTGCCTTGGTTACTGCTTTGCAAACCTTGCCTATTGGACTGCTGGCCCTGGTTACTGTTTTGCAAACCTTGCTTACTGGACTACTCGCAGCCAGAAGCTGTTGAAAGTGCATGCGAGAGCTTTGCTCCAAGGCTTGTAGTAAATATGGGGATTTTGGGAGGGCAAAGTTGGAGCAATAAAGGGGAGTTAGACATATTCTCTGGCTGTGTTGCTTTCGTGCCACACCCCAGGTCATCACAGTTCTCCATATCTTCTACAGCTCCTTCTTCTTTTCTGATTGGCCTTTCTGTTAATTCATTTTATACTTACCCTTGACCAAGTAAGTTCATGTCCTGAGGAGCAATGGCACCTAATTGCATCAAGCCACTGGAACTTAAAAAAAAAATAGAATGCAGATCCTCGTTTGGAAGAAATATATGGCCTTTGGATCTGTGTGACTTCAGAAAATTTAAAAATATTAAATCAATAAATCCTTGACATTTCTCCCTTGCAATAATAAAATCACGTCATTGATTCTGCTACATAATGCACTAAGGTCAAGCTGGATAAAGTAGGAAGCTTGGGAGACATCCATCAAGCTTGTAATTGTGTTTTTATACCGCACACTGGCTGGGATTCAGATTGTATTGCCCTTCCTGAGAGAGGCATTTTCGGGCAGTCTTGTCAAGGAATTGAGAACCATTTGCTAATCAGGTTGGAAGTACTAAGAACTTTCTTTAGAAAGTCAAGCAAGTACATTGAGAATTGCAGGCACTAGAAATTTAACAGGTGGTTTGGTAAAAGCCCCCATTCTGCAAATTACAAGAGATTATAAAAAAAAATAGGCTTAGAAAAACCCAGGACTCTTTATGGACATACATCGATAGCTGAAAAATTTGGGGTACCACTAGATGTCAACTTATGACCACAATTTAACCCAGAATTTCTATAGCTAAGCCTAAAGAGTTAAGTCAGTTTTGACCTATTTTTATGATCTTTCTTGCCACGCTTGTTAACTGAATCACAACAGTTAAGTTAGTAATATGGTTGTTAAGTGAATCTGGCTTCCCCATTGACTTTGCTTGTCAGAAGGTTGCAAAAGGTGACTTTGGGATCATCATCATATAAATGTAAGCCACTTGCCAAGCATGAGAATTTTGACCACGTGACCATGGGGATGCTGCAATGGTCATAAGTGTGAAAATGGCCATAAGTCACTTTTTTCAGTGGTGTTGTAATTTTGAACAGCCACTAAACAAATGGCTGAAAGTCAATGACTATCTGTATTGTCCAAAACTTTGCATTTAATATCACTCTTTCTGCTTTCTTGATCTAATGGGAGTACTGATGGGAACTATTCAAGATAAAACTAGACAGAGAGAGAGAGAGAGAGAGAGAGAGAGAGAGATATGACACAGGCACATACAGTTAAATAAAGCTGTGTCATTTTAAACAAGTATTTGAGTTGTAACTGCAAAAAATGCCTCTGAATTCATTATTTGTTACTAGCAACCTAATAAACATGTCACCTGTGTAACAGCTCTAGAGAATTCAAAAGCTTGTAATTGCACTATAAACAAACTTAATAGGCACAATAAGAATGTCACCTCTGAACATTCATGATTTTGGATTTTTTTTAAAATACTCATAATTATTTTGGGTTTTTTTTTTCCTATTGGACAAGTCACCAGAATTACTATAATAGCAGGCAGCTAGGAATTCACTGATACAACATGGACTATACCAAGCATTCACACGTGCAACATTTACAGAATCTCATCTGCCAATTCAAAGTTTCTTATATTCTGCCTTATCTCCTATATCGGGGTGTCAAACTCAAAGCCCAGGGGCTGGATCCGGCCCAGGGGGCTGCCCTGGAAATAACAAAGGACTGGCCCGTGGTGCATCTGCCAGTGAAAATGGAGCTTGGGAAGGCCACACACAATTCTTCCAGACTTAATTTTCATCCGCAACAGCTTCCTGCAGCCCTTTGCCAGTGAAAACAGAGCTTGTGGGGGTGCAGACACACACACACACCGAGCTCCATTTTCACTGGCAGAGGACTGCAGGAGGCCATTGCGGCCAAAAACAGAGTTTGGGAGCCTTTTTTGTTTGCAAAGTTCTCAGGCCGCCACAGGCTCCCCACAACATGAGTGAAGTCAAGCTGGCCATACCGACACTGGCCCCCCAAAGACAAACCCAACCCTGATGCAGCCCTCAATGAAATAGAGTTTGACACCTCTGTCCTATATGCTTCATGCCAATATGGCTACTCATTGTATATCCATTCAAATATAACAGGGTTTCTCCACCTTGGCAACTTTAAGCTAATCAACTTCCAGCTTGCTATTTGGGGCATTCTGTGGGTTGAAATCCATACTGCTTAAACTTACCAGAAACTCTGACATATAATGTGGATACTGATAACTGAATTTAAAAAGTCTTTTAATCATAGTCTTCAACATGTCCAACATCTGCATTTCTAACATCATGCTTAAATTGCCCTGGAATTCTTTTTTTTTCCCCTCGCTTCATTTGTGGTACATTAACTCAGCCCACTGCCTCACAAGTACCTGCCTTGTCTTCTTCTATATGTTCTTGCATATAATCCTTTCAATTAAGAATGGGTTAATGAGCATGAGTATAAAGCAGGAAAATATTCTCATAAAATGAAAGGTAAGCTGGAAACAAATAATGATGGGGGAAGGCAGAAGAATGATGGCTAACTACTGATCTCTGTTTAAATAAATTCCCTGCTCTCTAGAATTGGCAGATATCCAATAAAAACTCATTCTAATCTTAAGTCAAAAGTCTTCCATGCAAAACACTCTCCGGAGAGGCCCTAGTGATGTGAAATATTATTCTTCCACCTAACAGTTGGGATAAACAGCAAAGAAAAGACTGCAATCTTTCTGCCCACTCACAGCAAAAGATAAGGAATTAAAGGAGGCCCATTTCTTAAACTCATCACAGATGCTATGTGATATCAAGGAAAAAGACAATATTGCTTTAAGATGTTTCAAGCAGATTCCCACAACGGAGGAATGGCTGCAAAAGTTGATGGAGTTAACGGAGATGGCCAAATTAACTGCTTTGATTAAAGAACACAACTGGACTTTCTGCTTGTGCTGGAAAAAAGATGAAACTTTAACACTGGGTTTTGCCGATTAGATAAGACTCGATGTTATTAGAAATGGCTAACATATATTATTATATAAAAATTAAAAGTTGAGGTCTTAGGTTACTACTATATTCTACTGCAGTGGTTCTCAACTTGTGGTCCACAGACCCCCTTGGAAGGCTGCAATGTCATCACAGGGGGTGGGTCGGTGAGAGTTTGAAAAAAATGTTATGATTTAAATGTTAAATCTTGGTGGTCCATAGCCACCGTCTCTGGCACCAAAAGGTATTTAAAGGGTATTTTTCTTCATGTTGAAGAAAAGTTTGAGAAACACTGTTCTACTGCATGAAAAGGAGTTAGAAGTCAGCACTTTTTTTACCTGCTTCCCTCTGCCTTACACTTTTTTCTCTTCCCTTTTCCTTTCCTTGTTTTTCCATTATCTTTATTTTTCTTCGTATGTTTTGCATTTTATATTTTGATTAACCAATAAAATGTGTAAATCTTTTGGAAACTGAATTCAAAACATTTCACAGACACAAAAACAGGTACATATGAAAATTAGGTCACTCCAGATATACAAAGCTAGACTGTTATTACAACAATACTGTACTTTACTTCAAAATCTGAAATACTGAATTAAATCCAAAGGAACCTCAGTAACATCCTACCATTTTCTGCCAGAACTTATTTATTTTTTATCAGTTCTCATATAAGGAAAAATAAAAGTATCTTGTATGCATAAATACAGCAAATGCATGATGCTCAGAGGCTCTGGAGATTTTATCCCTGTAAACTGAATCTGCTTCATATGAAATTGATTCCTAAGTCTATTTCTAAGAAATGACTGCATTCATATACATGGCCAAACCAAGATTTCAAATCATGATTTGTTGAATAAATCCTAATAGGCTCATTGTCACAAAACAATAAGGCAGTGTGGATGAGTAAGACAAACCTAAAATCAGTCAGTACCACTAATTATAAAGAACATTTAGTTGCTCTTCTGGACTCCCTCCTGCATTTGGGATGTTGGTATGAAATGAAAAAAAAAGTCTCAGGAAATTCCAGAGTGCCTAAATTAGCTGCAAGAACCACATGCTGTGTCAATTATGCTCATTCAGAAGTGTTAGAACGTAACACTATATATAAATGATGGGTTCTTTAGCACAGGGGTCTCCAACCTTGGCAACTTTAAGAATTCTGGGAGTTGAAGTCCAGAAGTCTTAAAGTTGCCAAGGTTGGAGACCCCTGCTTTAGCAAAAAGAGGGAGCTCTCCATGGTACTGATCCTTCTCCTTGCTGGATTTATGTTGTTTTTAGCCATTTAGCCATATCCAACTATTGGTGACTTTATACGCAAGTGCTCTCCATGTTACCTTGTCAATCACAGCTTCTTTCAATTGTTGCTTGCTCAACTTTGTGTCAGATTTGATGTTATCAAGCCAGCATGTTCTTTGCTTGCCCTTTCTTCTTTGTCCATTCATTCATTGTCTTCTTTGGTGAATTTGTTTGCATAACATAGCCAAAGTAAATCAGACATAGTCTTATGCTTTTAGCTTCTAGTGACTTCTGGTTTTATACAATTTAACATCTTTCTGTTTGTTACTCTGGTTGTCCATGGTACATGCAATAATTTATGCCAGCACCACAATTCATCACATCACAATTGTATAGTTTACAGAATGCTTTTACCAGCTTCAACTTGAAATAATAAGGACATACAGTATCAGTAATATAAATGTTGCTAATAATTTGTAAAAAATCTTTCCAGTATTATTTTGTTCCATTATGTGATGCCTTTCATTAAAATTTTTAATTTAATCTATAGTACATCCAAATATATTGATGAAGAATATTATCTTATTACAGTAGTAGTATATTTTCACCCGGCTTCAGCTGATGTGGGAGGACCTCACAAAAATGACTCACAACTCATCACCATTCATAGGAACTATGGCAATGCACTCTACAATGGAGCTGCTTTGAAATCACCCAAAATTAATTCAGAATGCAACAGCCCAACTATTGCCTGGTATACACCAACATCAGTGCGCTATTCTTATGTTCTTGGTTTCTACAGGATTTTGAAGGCCACTCAAAATGCTGGTTTAAACCTTTGAAACCCTACATGTGTTGTCTTTGAGGTCTCTTCAAGATCATGTTCTTTAACCAGCTCCTACCCCAAGGACATTTTACAATTTAAAAAAAAATCCACAAAATTAATTATGACAATTTTTGAATTGTGAGTGATGCATCTATTTATTTTTCTTATTGTTTTTATTTTCTGTTGTTAGATTTTGTGATAGTTTTATTTCATCTTACTAGTATTGTATTGTGAATGTTTTAATTAACATATTGACAAATACTGCAACCTACCAATAAATATTTGATGGCCGCAGGTAACAAAATTAATAAATATAATAAAGGAAGTGTTTAGATTGCTGGTTAACTGTCAAGCCAAAATGCCCTATGTCCATTTACATAGATAAGACCCTTCCATGCCAGAAATGCAATATTTTCCAGCAAGGATGCCAGCTGGCATTCTTTAAATAAATCCATGCTTTGCATCCTAAGCAAGTGCTTGATATCAGCCAGAAGTTGGTATTTAGATTGTCATCTACTTGTTAAGGAAAAAAATTGACCATATTGAATGTGAAATTCACATTCCTCTGGTGCTCCATAATTACTTCAAAACTAATTTTGCAACAAAAAGACTCAAAACAGCTGCCATACCAACAATTCAACTGGGGTTAACCAGCTATTTTGCAACGTGAGTCCTTGAAGGTCAATTACCATACAGCTTTATTATAAAGACAGCAGTGGAAGATCTGATTTATTTTTTGGGAAGTGAGAAGAGTGAGAAACGGTCTTTGTTTTGAGTTTGTTTACTGTGCCAAGGAACCTAAAGGTCAGCCAACATTAGCAGCTTAGAATGATCCAGTTGCTTGTTGGCTGTGTACGTGTATATCAGAGTTGAACTTTAGGAAGCAATTGACCATAAGCCAGGAATCAGAGCCAGAAGTTGAGCACAAAAGATTGCAGAATTAAAGTGAAAAGATCATCACTTACAGATAAATCTCATTATTCCTTCAGTGAGTCAATGAATAGCCTAAACAAACATGATACTTCCAGGATCTGGAAAGATGCTTCAATGTGTAGTTTTTTTGTTGCTGTTTCAGAGGGACCTTAGAGATCGTGTTTTAGACAGTTTATAACATTTATGTGTGATGGTAACATGTTTCTTCATCTTGATAAATGGCAGTAGACTTAATTTTATATTTATTTGGGATCCAGGTAAACAATTAAAATTGCATGTTAATGTTTGATAGGCCTTTTTCAGTTCCTGTTATGAATTATTCTTTATTCAGCTTGTGGGCCTTTCACAATTAGCCAAATTGAAAAAAATACCAGATCAGCTTTTTGGAAGAATTAATTGGGGAATAAAGGAGGAGGGAAAAAGTTAACCAAAACAGAACAAGACTTCTGAACTAGAGAACTAGGCTGGAATAGGAAGAAGAAGCCTTAATGTATTAATCTAAAAAGGAGAGCCACATTTCTAAATTAGGGGTGTCCAACCTTGGCAATTTTGTGGACTTCAACTCCCAGAATTCCTTAGGCTGCATGGCTGACTGGGGGATTCTGGTTGTTGAAGTCCACAGGCCTTAAAGTAGCCAAGGTTGGACACCCTTCTTCTAGATACTCCCATAATATTGGCTTTGACAGATTAGTATTAAAAATCTATAATCACCCGGAGGAAATCAGGATTTCTATCTGTAATATTTGCAATCATTTACCTTATGCTGGAAAAAAAAACAAGTTATTCCTTGTGATTTTTTATCATAAAGAAATTTCTTTCTTGTGTTCAGCGCTTATCCCTTCCAAATGCAGAATGCAAATGTCTCTGGCTTGTGAAGTTTGAATATATTATATGTCAAGCGTAATTCTGATGTAAGGGAGGTTGAAAATAAATGCATGTCTTGTTTGCTACAGGTGCTATGATGATGGATGTAGGCAGCAAAAAAAAAAAAACAACCAAGGAAGTATTAAGTTACTAATCAAATTGTTGGGTTCTTGGGGCCCTCTGAGCTTGATTGTTTTCTTGCAAAAAAAAACCTTGATGTTAGCCCTTTAGCGACAGCCCAGACAAGAGGCACAACAATGAATATATATTTTATTGCAGGATTACATAAAAAGAATTTTGCAAGTCTGAAATTATTTTTCTCCTCCTTTCCCTTTTAGTTTCTAAAAAACTAGGGAACGTCCCTCATGCAATGCTTCCCATAACCTCCCTTCCTTCTGTGAACTGAGATATCTTTTGCATGACACAATTGTCCAGTCTGCAGTTTCTCCTCCTGTCTCCGAAGGTCATTCCCATAGACCATTACACCCGATGATGTTATCTGGCTGAGTAATGAAACACCTGCAGCAAAACAACCAAACTCAAAGAAAACACCAAGAACCCAACAGTTCAACCCTGAATACAGATATATTCTCTTCTATTTCTAAACAAATTGCTCAGCGCCGCTTGAACTTTAAAGAAAGCCAGAGAATAATAATAGTTAAGGCTGGCTCTGGGTTCAAGTACAACTCAGACACAGAGCTTGCTTTTGTCAATTGAAGTAGTAGTAGTAATACCGGTAATAATCATAGTAGTGGTATAATAGCAGCAGCAATAGTACTGTAGTCTTAACTTACAACCACAATTGGGAGCAGAATTTCAGTTGGTAAACAAGGCAGTTAAGTGAGTTGTGCCCAATTTTATGATCTTTTCTGCCATGGTTGTTCAGTGAATCACTGACCTAACACTTAACAGGGTCTTAAATTTGTTTTTAATTGAATTGTTTAAAATTTTTGTAAATTTTTAACTTTATATTTTGGGCCATTGATTTAATCTTTTTAATTATATTTTAACTTTTCTATGTATCTTTTTAGATGGCTGTGCACTGCCCCGAGTCCCTTGGGAGGGGGGGCGGTATAGAAATTTTTGTAAATAAATAAATAAAATTTTCAAGTCGTAGACACAGGTAGACCACAACTGAGCCCAGGATTTCTGTTGCTGAGCGAGACCGTTGTTAAGTGAAGTTTGCCCCCATTGCACAACCTTTCTTGCCACCGTTGTTGAGCGAATCACTCCCGTTGTTAAGTTAGTCACAGGACTGTTAAATGAATCTGGCTTCCCCATTGACTTTGTTGTAACTGACCAATTTAGCAAGTCACTTTTACCCAGGTAGTCCTTGACTTACGACCAACAATTGAGCCCCAGATTTCTGTTGTTAACTGAGACATTTGTTTTTGCCCCATGTGACTTGAATCCAGTTGTTAAGTGAATCACTGCATTTGATAACTTGGTTGTTAAGTGAATCTGGCTTTCCCCCTTGACTTTGCTTATTGGAAGGTCGCAAACGGGGATTGCACGACCCGGGGACTCTGCGACCGTCATAAATATGAGTCAGTTGCCAACTGTCCGAATTTTGATTATGGGGATGCTGCAATGGTCGTTAAGTGTGAAAAATGGAATTCCCCGTTTTTCCGGTGCTGTTGGAACTTGAAGTGTTATAACTTGAAGAAGTCCTCGACTTACAACTGGCCGCTGGGGGACTGTTTGAAGTTTTGACAGACCTCCCTGAGGGTATCTATGGCCTTGTTCCAAAGATCTGACAGTTCCTCTGCCACAGTCATATGACCGTATTTTGGGCCCTTGGCAACACGATTACATTTACAGCCATTTGTAGCGTCCCAGGGTCACGTGACCTGCTTTACAACGTTTTTTCCGACAACCATAAAGTTACCTCAAGTAATAGGCAAAGTTGCAGCATAACAAATAACGGATTCGTTTAATGACCACTGCAAAAAAAGGTCGCAAAATTGGTTTGGTTGTATGACAACTGTCACGACAAATTTCAGTTGGCTGGACTCCCATTGCAGTCGTATGTCGAGGACCGCCCGCATAGAGTGAGTCAGAATATTTTAGATGATCAGTTCTGAAGATGCTTCTTGGATGAGAAGCGAAAATGTTTTCCAAGAAGAAGAAAATAGCCAATAAATATTTAAAAGAATAGAAAGCAGAAATATGTCAATTTTTCCACTAATTAAAATGGACACTAAATTCAAATATATTTAATAGTTTGGCGGCTGTCTTCAGTTTTGCATTAGGCCTCAATAAGCAAACACAAACTCAACTATCCCGGGTTTTTTTTCCCTCAGCGTCAGTCAGGAATTATAATTACAAATTTCTCAAAGAATTAGTTAAAATCAAAATTAATTGTTTCCGTTCAACATAAACATATTTAATGAGGAGACTCTGCTACGGGGCTAACTGTTCTAATCAGCAGGTAGGGGAGGGGGTGGTGGAAATGCAGATCGTTAATTAGATTTAATGAAAAACTGTGTGTAATTTTAAGTATAATCAATTATTTATTAATGTAACGAGCCGGGCTCTGGCTGGGCTTACTAATTAACTCATTTAAAAATTATGAATAACCTTTTCATTGGTAATTATTTTCTACATCTTGTCAAGCCCCAGAATAAAAATTGCATTATCTTAAAACTGAAAAAAAAAGAAAAAAGAAATAAAAACCAAACAGCCGAAGCAATTTCACTCTACCCAAATTCTCCTTGGCTGAACAAAACGAAGATTTCTGGGGGTGTTTTTCGCCGTTTCTTGGGCCGCCGGTTGTGTGGTGTGCGGAAGTGGTTGTGTTACCCTGCCTGAACTTGTGTAGACATTTTTTTCAGATGTAAACACGGTGAAACCGGAGACGGTGATGCAACAGCTCGAAACAACAGCAGTATCACTGATGCAACCCCAAATGTGAAATCCGGTGCTTGAATGTGGCTTTCATCATTATCCAAAACACTAGACAACTCAGGAAGTTATCTTTCGTGGAATTAAAAGTCGTAGAACAAGAGAATCAGACTAGATTTATCCTTTTTTTCCGGCTGTAGACACCAAGACGGGAAACAGTGGCTTACTTTTAAACCCAAGATTATTACAAAAGCAATCTATTCTTAATCTAGTAATCCGTTGTCACAATAACAGCGCAACCTCACACAAAAGAAACTGTGTCTCTACCCTTTTCAGACAAGCAAAGTCACCGAGCAAACAACCTACACCACAAAAAATTAAAAATGAGACAATCTGCATAACGGGTAGTGCTCGACTTACTTAACGGCTGCAAAATGAGCCCAACGAGTATGTTGCTAAGCGAGAAACTTGTTGGGTGAATTTCGGCTCGTTTTGCGACTTTTCTTGCCGCGTTTGTTAAGTGAATCACTGCAGTTATTAAGTGAGCCACATGGTCTTTAAGTGAATCTGGTTTCCCCCCATTGACTGTGCTCGCCAGAAGGTCACAAAAGGGGATCACGTAACCTCTGGGACATTGCGACCGACATAAATATGAACCAGTTGCCAAGCGTCCGAATGTAAACCACGTGACCGTGGAGTTGCAATGGTCGTAAGTGTGAAAAATGATCATGTCACTTTTTTCAATGCTGTTGTAACTGTGAAAGGTAACTAAAAGAACTGTTGTAAGTCAAGGACTACCTGTAGTATGTTTAAATGCAGTCGGCACTTACACAACCCCTACTAAAAAGTAGCAGTGAAAAAGATCAGTCTTCACAATTACGACCATTGCAATTATATGTCATGCCCCCGTCAGAGTCAGAATCTGCAGGGGAGGATGAGCTGGAACGGGAGCCAGCAGAGATAGAGAGGATGGCTCCATTGGCCTTGGGGGAAACTGAGGAAGGGCAGACTCCGTCCGGGCAAGGCTTGCCTGAAGTAGTAGGGCCTGCAGACAGGAATAGCTCAGGAGACGAGTAAGGATTACCCCCTCCTGATCCAAGAAGACGTAGGGAGGAGAGAAGGCGCGACCAACACAGATCGAACCAACTACAGGGAAGGAGAGTGCCCCGCTCCCTTTCACAAGGCACACCTGGGGACTGAGAGATGAGGAGGTGCTGGTGGGAAGGGCATTTGTTGGGAACAAACGTTGAATCAGTGGAGCCTCGTGTGAAATTGCCAAAGCCTTGGAGTTTGCTGTGATCCGTTTTGTGGGGGTTGCCTGCTTCACTGAAACGCTGGCCCTGGCTACTGTGGGGCTAACCTGGCTTGCTGGACTGCTGGTCCTGGTTGCTGTGTGGCTACTCTTGCTCACTGGACTACAAAGGGAAGTTGGACGTGTTCTCTGGCCGTGTTCCTTTCGTGCCACGCCCCGGGTTCATCACACCACATCGTGTGATCACAATTGGGGGATACTTGGCAACCTCCGTGCCAATTTACAGTACTTGCAGCATCCGGGGGCGAGAGGGATCATGTGATCACCATTTGTGATCTTCCCGATTGGATTCTGACCACCAAAGTTAATTGAGACGGGGTGGGAAGACAGATTTGCTTAACGGCCGCACGATTTACTTAAAAGCTGCAGTGATTCTCTTTTAACGATTGTGGCAATGAAGGTCACCACATTGGGTGCAACTCGGTTAAGAAATGCCTTGCTTAGCAGTGGAAATTGGGGTTGCAACGGCGGTCGTATGTCAAAGACGACGCGTACTTTTATCTGGCGATGTCACATCTTCCAAGAAGAAAAGCAAACGCGCCGATGACCAAGATAACAATAATGAAATTAATTGATCAGACCTCATTACTACATTGCCTCTAGGAGTTCTGGGTGCTCCATCACGGGAGGTTTTTAAATTGGATAAGCCGTTTGTCTGAAATGCTGTAGGACAGTGGTGGCAAACATTTTACATCACCATATGCCGGCCTTCATGCCAGAAGGGCATGCCACACCATCCCGTGACACACGCGCAGCTCTGCTGGCTCCGCATCCCGTTCTTGCGCATTGTCGCATGCCGGCCAGCTGGCTTTTGGCATACAGGATCACCAAAACCCGGAAGCGCAGCGTCCCAACACGCACGCATGCTCCGAGAGCCAGCTGTCCAGGCTTCTGCTTCCTGGCATGCATGTGCACGCGATGAACAACTGGCCGGCATGCATGCAAATACTGGAAACCAGATGTTCAGCTCTTGGAGCACAAGTGCACGTTAGGATGCTGCGCTTCTAAGTTTTGGTGATCCCGCACGCCAAAAGCCAGCTGGCTGGTGCGCAACGGTGTGCAAGAACAGGACGCGGAGCCAGTGGGGCTGTGCACAACAGTGTGCAAGTACGGGATGAGAGGCCAGTGGGGATGCGCGGGGCTCTCAGGACAGTTTGGCGTGCCGTTTCCAGTACGCGTTCCATAGGTTCGCCAACACGGCTATAGGGCCATATAGAGGCCATATAATCCTATTCAGAGGGTTAGACTAGAAGACCTCCAAGGTCCCTTCCAGCTTTCTTATTCTGTTAAGGCCCGTAATGATAAAAAACCCTTCCTCTGAATCACATTTAAAGTGTGCAGCTCCGTTATTCTGTTATTCCTAAGTTCCATCTGCAGCCCTCGCGACAAGTCGGTTAAAGGGTGGTTAAATCCCAAGTTTCGCTATGTATGTATTATTTCTCTCCCGCCAGTTTATATTTCAACTCCGATTTTATCCTGCTAACTTTAATCGAGTTTAATTGGGTCAAGTGAGCAAAACATATTTCATGCTGACGGGTTAAATTAAGGCGCTCGGATGTTTCTGGATTCATGACGTTAAGTTCTCTAGACAACATTAGCTTTCTGAAATAACGCCGTTCCGTTTAGTTTGGGAGACAACATACTATTAATATCTCGGAAAACTACCAAATTGAAGGACATACGACTTCTTTTTAATAAGACACAGTGATCTGGGAAGATATTTTGAGCCCGAGTTCTGCTTCCCTGGAGCGCCGCCAGAATTCAGACAGCCGCCGCGCGAAATAAATGGTGGACCAAGACGCTATTATTTTTAATCACTTTTTATTTGGATTTGTTTTTATCTGCTGTGTGTAATGCCTTCTTTGCTTTTAAGTCACCCAGTTTAAAAAAAAAAAACCCAAGAGAGAAAGGAAGAAACGGGATCTATATTTCAGGATCCAATCTGAATCGGTAACTGGGACCAGAAATTTAATCTTCCAAACTTTCGGACTCACGCTGAAGCCGATCCTCAGGGACCTTCTCTCTTATCAAAGTGTATGCTTTGGGCTATTTTCTTCGTGGTATTTATAGTGTGCCTGGTTGTGTTTGGATTTTTAGTTGTTGATTGATGTCTGGCTATTAAGCCATTGGCTGTTGTTTCCTTGTGCTACCAAGCCCTCTTCTCCTAAGTACTTGAAAAGCTGGTGGCAAATTAACACTCCTGTTGACTGACAAGGAGTTCCCCGGGTTTCAATCCTTTACTTTCCTTTCCTTGCCTTGCCTTGCCTTGCCTT
>JAEANM010010479.1:0-15773 GCA_017656035.1 Myanophis thanlyinensis
AAAGCCAGGCCTGAAACCCGATTGGAGGGGATCTAAATACAAAGCTTCATCCAGATGCTGGGGAAGCTGTCGTGCCATAACTTTATTAAAAAGTGCTCGACTACTCAACCAATTACAGCACATCCAATACTAACTATGAAACATCAAAAACTACCACAGATCATTATAATCACCTGGCATCACCATAGCACACAAACTATTTAAATCCTCCAAAACACATTAAGTAAATCAAAAGACCAGTATCCCAAGGAAGAAAAATTAGCAATCATTTACAACTACAGTGTAAGGGATTGTAACAACCACTTTGGACAGCCAGGCAGAAGACTATTAGAGCACATCCATGATTACTAACTAGCAGTTAGAAAATAAGATGAAAATTTCTTAATCTCACCTAGGAAACTGAGAATCCTAGACCAACCAAATCTGAAAACTTTAGGGGAATTCCTGGATGCTTGACATTCATACAAATCACCCATCAACAGACACATGCAAATAAACTACTTTTGCACATCTTTCAAAAGAAAAAAGGCCAGAACACCTCTTTTCCAGCAGTGTAAACCCAGATAATGACGGATTAATACCAGTCAAACAATGAAGCAGGAAAAACCTTGACAGGAGTTTATCATTTAGTTAATCTCATTCTAATTCATACAACAGGTTGTATTTATTTTACAAGAAATGTTTAACTGGATATAGCCTGTCTTCCTTGCTCATATTTATCTGCTGTATTGGGATACAGTAGTATGGTGATAATTTAATACTTGTACTGCGTACAGCAATTTTGATGAAAAGGGGAATAAAATTATACAATTATTGCATTAATTATACATTTTACATTTTTGTTCAGTAGCCCTTGGCACTTTGTGGAATGACTGGGTCATCTGGAAAGAATTGCCATGAAAGTTTTATCTCATTAGCAGTGAGAACAGCACACCTTGGATACAGCAAGCTGTAGGAAAATAGAAGGCTAATTAATGTAAGAGATATTTCACATAGCAGAGAGATGGAAATGCAATGCCAATCAGAAAAGGATGTGTCCTCTCTGCCTTCTCCATTCTCCCTTACTCTGAATTTCTCCATACCCTTGCACATCTCTTCCATTCATTGGGAAAAGTACCTTGGTTTGTCTTTATTAGAAACTCTGATTATGCTATTTCCATCTGATGTTTTAAAATGAGAGTCCTCCTTTTGGTTAGACCCTCCCTTCTATCCCTTTTCCCACACTGGTTCAAAAAGAGCAAGTTTGATGTGATTCCTTCCATTACCTTTTATAGACGATTCTTTAAAAAGTTAGATCCTTCCAAACTGTCACTTTCATGCCTCCCAACCCTGCTTTCCAAAATAGCTGGGGGGGGGGTGGGGAGAAGGCTACCCTAAACAATAGACAATTCTTGGCTAAAAGATTAGAACAATCATCCTCAACCAATTCTTTTGTGGAATATGTACACTGTACTGGAACATGGCTGTGGGCACTGCCCATGCTAGGCCCCATATGTTCATGGGTATGGAAATTGGGAGAGAAACTCTATGAGCAAGCTGTTGAGGTTCTTTACTAGACATACTGTATATGCCTCGTATGCAACTGGTATTTAAATCAGCCACATACATGATATCATCACTGTTGGTGTCAGAAAGGCCCACCAAGGCCATTTCAACCCAAAAGTATCCTGTGCAGATGTTTACATATTCAACAGTAATGAATTCAGCACAATTTGTATCATTAGAAAGTTAATATGGGACCCTTTGGATGTCCTGTCATGAAATGCAAGAAGGAACATTTGGTGATGTTTGGACAGAAATATAATGTTGACTTTTATTCTCATGACAAACTTGCACTTTGGGATAATCACACTCTGAAAAGAGAAAGCAAATATTTTATGGGAAGTAATGTTCAATTATGGGTATTATTTAACAGATCAATTTACTGCCAATCAGGTATTTAAACCATCTGAATTATAACAAGAAGAATCTGGACTGCCTAAAATTGCTGGGCTGAGGCTTGAAGAGTAGAAATCAAAAGAGAACAAATATTTCCCAGGAGCTAGTTAACCTCTCTTTGGGTCTTTTTTTTCCCTTCTTTCCCCTGCTTTGTGGAATGTCTCTCACACCCTGTGGCTGCCTTTCTGGCTAATACAAAGTTGTCAATCCTCTCCCCCTTAACATTAAAAGTTAAACTGCAACCTGGTCTTGTTGGAGGAAACCCAGAGCTTCCAGGATCATGGAATATAACAGCTCAATATTAATTTAAAAAGAGCATCCAAAAGAAAATATTGTGCACTTGACAGATCACAAGACAGTAATTTTTATAGTTTTTGTATATCTGAACATTTAAAAAGGGCTCACTATTGGTATATTGGAAGTGTATAATAAACAAATGGACTCATGATATGGTCATATCTTGTTCTATTTTAGTTTGATATCCATTCGTTTGTTAATGTTGTCTTGTGAAGATCAGCTCAATGTAAAGATAGGAATGTACTTTTATATTATACACCAACATTTTGAAAGTTATCAATATAAAGCTATGGAACATGAGAAGTAGCAAAATAGCATTAGAAAGACAGCTAATCCAGATTTACAGTCACTCATGATTGTTGTTTTATAAATCTTTATTGTACAGCCAGTACAGAACAATTTTGTCAATATCAACTAGCCCAATAATACTAATAAAAAAGGCCTGAAAGGAATTGTTCTATATAGTCTTAGACAGAGTGAAAATCATTTATTCAGCTTTGATTGCAAATGCATTGATTGGGATTTGGTCATCTCTCCCTGTTTTATGTCTTGAAAAAACAGTAAAGGAAAAAGAATTCCCCAGCACACAGTAAATTTGTTGGGCTGTGTGTTTATGACAGAAAAAAAGACTCAAATACATTACCCTCTTATTGACCAAAGAATGTTGTAGTGATCACTTGTATAATAATCCACTTGGTACTTAGGGATACTTCTCATGAACATTCAAATCTACCCTAACAGCTTTTAGGGTTATTGGTTCATCTAACCATTCTTGGCTTTGGTTTGTAGATTTTAGTTATTGTTATGTTTCATCTCAGCATTGAATAAGAGTCACTGGTGGCTCTTGTGGAAAGTGAAGCTGAATCTGGAATGAAGTCAAAGTGGGCTTCTCAGAGGCAGGAAGGAGCATAAAAGAAACCCACAGACAGGCATGTCCATTTAAGAGGGCAGAGAGAGCTTGTCAAATGATCAGATAACATTGCATTTTTAGAAACTAGAGTAGGAATTGGTAAATCTGCCAATTCCAATTTCTCTCAGTTTTTCTCTTTAAAAAAAATGTCAAATCTACTTTATACCCTTTCTGCATTACAGTACTTTGATGTTATTCTTTTAAGTTCTCATTAAATTGTGTATGTGCTTATGTGCACATTTTAACATTCATTTTTTTTCCTTTTTCTCTAATGTACCTTTTTGCAAGCAAATTGCCTTGATATAATGCATTTTCAGTAATGTACTTTGAGGTATTTTTCCTTACAAACATGTTTTAAATTACTACAGTACAGAACACTGAGAAATGAGAAGTATTGGTATGAACTTAGAAAATCAAATAAGTGAATCCAGATGTGAACCAAATACATTTCCAACCCAACACTATATGAGGGGTTTTTTTCCTAATTATGTAACAGGTTATTGTGGACTAAAGTAATATAATTCTAAATGTCTATTTGTGCCCTCCATGTACACAGCAAAGGAATAATAAATAAGAAATCTGGGATTGCTACATTCAGCTATCTTGATGGGTTTCTTCCATATTTATTTATTTTTTAAAAATTGTATTTTCCCACCAAGAAATCTTAAGTCATTTCATTTTTTTCATCAGTTTCCTTCAGTGCTCCTACTTTGTTAGTTTGAGTACAGACCAGGAAAACTATTTCAATTGTTACAACAGTATGGCTTAACTTAATATTATTTTCTATGTCCAAAACTGTTTTCATTGATCATATGTCACAGAAAGAGCTTTAATGGACTATATCTTTCCCACATCTATTATGCCTGCTCCTAGCTTCATTTAAGTATAGCAAAGAAGAAACAATTTGTATTAAATAAAATATTCTTCTCTAGCACCAGCAAGTCTGTGTGAGGAACCAATTCAATTGGCACATTATGACAGTAACGAGAAAAATATTCTGCTGTGTCTTCTTGTAAATTGAAGAGATAAGACTCCAGCAGGGAACATAACACTATCAATACTAATTGCATGTAATTATACAGTGAGACAGCAGCATTAAACAATGACTGCCACAATATTCAAATTTTATTTTTTCTAATATTGGAATTTCTTCAACATGAAATATTCCCAAGTGCGTAGCACAGTTTTACAAATGAAGGTGTTTAGCGTGAGGGAAGGGATTGGGGAAAAGAACAAAGAGCTGCTAAAAGATCTGGGGAGCAAGTATTGAAAATACTGAAGATGTGTAGCCCTCCTTTGTCTCAAAGAAAACCTGGGGATTTGGGAAGTGTGAATTTGAATACCAACCATTTAATATGCACCATCCAGATTACTGTAAGTCTTGAAAGTGCCAAAAAGGTGTCCTAATTTCTCAACATTTCTCTTTTTCTGATTCTCTTTTAATATTTTTTCAAATTTTACCTGACTGTTTTCTAGCTTCCTCTGCTGCATTTATTGTATTGTTGATCTAAAGCAGTGGTGTCATGTGACTATGATGACTTTTTTCCCCTTCATTAAACTGGTCATAGGCATAGCCAGCATGTGATGCATCCAACCTGCAGGTCACAAGTTTGACACTCCTGATCTAAAGCAACACATTGCTTAGTCCCTTAATAAGTAATATATGAGAAGAATCCAACATCTCAGTTCTTCACAGTAGTCTTTTTCCTTAAAAACAATTTTAAAAATTGTCATTTCATCAACAACTTAGAAATCAATGTATCAATACATTAGACACAGCCAAATTATTTGCAATTTCAAATAAAATCATGACATTGCTTGAAAGTATAATGGAATAAGTGATCTTTAAAAAGTAAAATAATTAGTTGGTTTCTATCATTGTCTTTTGATAAAAATATGTCAGTTATCACTGGTTACTTCTGAACCTGTATATGACAAAAACTCTCATTATCATGTCCTTTAATTGGACAAAATCAGAAGGTAACAATTTTTGAACCAGGGTGTCAGGCCTGCCTCCGTTCAACACCCAAGGCAGAAATCCCCTGATTCCATTGAATTAGAGAAGAGGTACTTTTACTGAGTTTGAAATGACAGCAGGAAAAGAAAAGCAAGAGCCAAAAGGTGTGAAAATTACATATTGAAAGTTTCCCCAAATCCCAGCACCCAGGGACCCACACTGAATGTCCAATCCACGTCCCACACAGTGTCATGTGGAATATATCTTCAGGTGTTTTCCTCCACCTGGAGTTCTGGGCAGTTGGCCTTGACTAGGTGTAAACAACTCTATTCAGCAGGGCAGTAATTATTGAAAGCAAAACTCCCTTTTAGTTCACATGGGCCTTACTCATGCCACCTTACTTCCCAACTCCTTAATGACTACATCATTAAGAAGATGCAGTATAAAACATGAAAACAATTTGCATAAATTATAAACACAAACATATTGAGGAAATACTGTAGGTCAAATGGCTATTAAGCAATAGCTAACTGAATGTCTATATACTAATAAAACTCTTGAATCAAATTTCAACAAATTTTGAACCAAAGTAAAATCTATTTTGAATTACAATGATCTGTTTTGGAATTCAGGCTCCAACTGGTACAGAGCAAAACTTTCTGCAAAGGAGTAGCATAGATTAGAAGTAAGACAAGAAGAGAACAAATAATTTTTCATTATAAAGGCAACATTTGCCACTTGCAGTAACATGAACTGCTGTCAGATCATATTGTGACTGTGTTATTATTTTTGATGGGAAAACATTTACACTTCCTTTTTTGGCAAAGTACTTGCAAGAAATGGAACTGAATTGTGGTATTGTATAAAACTGGTTGATAGTTGCTATTCATTCAGAAAGAATCAGATCTTTGAATTTTTCACATGCTTATTTACTAAAAACAGAAGCAGCCTTCTCAATTTTTTATTTCTTCCACTCTTCAAGTAGGAGGGATAATTTATCTGGGAATATAAAAGTAGAGGACAGGAGTAACAAAAAGAAGTACTAACTGAAAGATGAGGGCTTTTAAAGCCATCCTTAATGCTAAATGATCCTTTTTAAAAAATATATATTATTTTTAATAGGAATATGAAAAGACTACATGAATTGTATTCTACCATTTGCATGCAACCCAGATATTTTTTTATTTGAAATTAGTTCATAATACTGATTGATATTTCACAGTTTGTTGATCTGAGACTGAAGCAAAGTATGACCTGTAAACCCAGCTGAAATTTTCTATTTAGTATCATTTATGCCCCAGATATTTAAAACAGAATTTAGATTGTAAATATGTCAAGCAAACACACAGACATATGAAACAGCATGTTGCCCTACACCGCAGTTCCTCCTCTGCTAAAGATAAGATTAAACCCTTGCCAGTTAACTGTAGTAATCTGCATATATTCAAAACAGCTGGCATTCAGATAAATCAACCATCAATAGACCCATACAAATAAACTACATTTATACAACATTCAAAGACACAATAACATAGCTAAGAAGGAAGCAAAGAGACCACAACATATCCTCTCCAAAAGCCTAAACCCAGATAAACAGAGATTAACTAACATTAGACAACAATCAACCAGTCAGGAAAAACTAATCAAGGAATTACCAAGAAAAAAACCACATCACTGCCAGGACAAACTACTGTATATAAATTGGAAGGAATCCTCACACTTACCTGTACTGACAATGTTACTTAATCAGGTAATGAAATATTTATTTATTATTTTATTTATTTTCATGATTTGTATACCACCCCCTCTCCCTAGGGACTGGGGCGGTTTACAGCCAATAAAATACACATATACAATTCACTCTATAAAACCAATTAAAATAATTAGATAGTGGCTAGTCAATTTAAAAAGATAAATTTAAAATTAACTTTAAAATCCATTTAAAATAGTATTAAAACAATTAAATAAATTATTTAAATATAAAATTAAATTTAAAATTTAAGTTTAAAACCCTCAGGTATCAGGCTAGGCTGGCTTGTTGAAATAAATGGGTCTTCAGGGCACGTTGGAAGCACCGGAGATCCGTAATAGTACGAATCTCCAGGAGGAGTTCATTCCAGAGTGAGGGTGCCGCCATAGAGAAGGCCCGTACCCTCGGGGCTGTCAGGCAACATCGCCCCGATGATGGAACCCAGAGGAGGCCAGCCCTATGGGAACGCACTGGTCGGCTGGAGGCTTATGGTGGCAACAGGCGGTCCTGTAAGTATATTCACGAACAAATAACCAAGTTGAGAGAAAACCAAGGATTCCACAATTTAGATTTCTTTTTATGTTCAGTTTTGTAATTTATTTTGCAATAATAATATCCAGGTAACTTTCTGGTAAATGTGAACTTACCTTATTTTTAAACAATGAAATTTTAGGTAGAATGTTTAGAATTCCCTTGAGTAAGGGATAAAATAAACATGACTAAGTTAAGTGTAATTTCAAAACTGATTTATATGCTGAGGACCCTTCCCATCTTTATTCAGCCCATTATTTTAAAACAATTAGAAGATAATGATTACATCTCTAGTCCTCAATTTACAAACAACTGGGACTAGAATGTCAGTTTTGAGTAATTTGTTAAGCAAGATGATACTCAATAGCTGCATTTTGACTCTCTCACTTGGGATTGCTAAACATTCGCATAGGTCAGAGGTGTCAAACTCAAGGCCTGCGGGGTGGTTAGATCTGGCCTGCGGGGCCGCCCAAGAAACAATGAAGGACCGGCCTATGGGACCTAAGCTTGGCTCAGGCTGACTAGGTGCTGATCTGCAACCTGGTGGCATCCATCTGGGCCACACCATGGCCATACTTAGAGTCACAGAACCTCCTTGGCCCTGCCCCCTAGACATGTGCACAGGTGCACAGGAGGATTTCCTTTCACCCAGGACACAAGATGTTGCACACTCACCACCTCCTGCACACACATCTAGGGAGTGGGGCTGAGGTGGCACCATGAATCTAAGGCTGGCCACAGTCCAGCCCGGATGGCCACCATCAGATTGCAAATCAGTACTGCACCTGCAACAGTGTCTCCAGTGTGTGTGTGTGTATGTGCGCACGCAAGCATGCATAGAAGGGCAGGTGTCTGGCAGCAGGGGCTCTATAGCCCACTGCAACCACCAGGCAGGCCCTCCAAGAATTAGCATGGCAGTGGTGGCACCAGCAGCAGGCAGAGTGGCAGGAGAGGCACGTTATGCAGATCACTGGATGTGCCTACTCCATCCCATGTGATTGTGACAGGGCAGGTGGCTGTCTGGCGAATCCAGCAGGCCAGACCATGTGCCTCTCTCCTGTGCCAATGTCTTTGATTTTTTGCCACTGCTGCAGGCCAAGACAAAGTAAGGTAGGGGGTGGAGGGCTGCTGCCAGACACCATTGGCCTGCCTACTCTGTTTTTGCTTGTGTTTGGTGAGCAGGTCACCACTGGTCATCTCCTTGGCCCCCTCATGGATCTTGCCCTTGGCTCAAATGTGAAGCACGTTCCCCTCGTGCACCTGATGCACCTCACCACTACTGTGGGCCACTGCCATCACTGAGGCCATCAGCAGCTCACGCAGGTCTTTTAGGCCACTGTTGTCACTGCCTGGAACACCAGATCTGCCCAGTCTGAAGGAGGCAAAGCAGCCAGCTTCAAAGCCCAAGTAGAGGAGGTAGAGCATGCCCAGGCCCAACAGGCAAAAGTCAGCCACTGCAAGTGAGAAAAGCTGGATCCCATTGGTTCCATGGCAGCCCAGGCCCAGCAAGGATCACGTGTGTCGCCTCTGTCTCTGCTGGCCCTGGGTGACCATGGCACCAATGGGGATCTGGCTTCCCCCACTCGTGGTTGCTTCCTTTTGGCTGCTGGGACTGGGCATGTTCTACCACCTCTACTCAGCCTTTCTAGTTGGCTGCTTCACCTTCTTTGGGCTGGGTGGGTCTTCTGAGTGGCAATGATTCTGCTGAGCAGCAGCAGTGGCATCCCATCATGGGATTGAGGTTCATCGGGTACATGAAAGGAATATGCTCCATGTGCAGGCCATCGCAAGACCCATGAGGAGGCCAAGAAGATGACCAGTATCGACCTTCTGACAAGCAAAGTTAATGGGGAAGCCAGATTCACTTAACAACCATGTTACTAACCTATCAACTGCAGTGATTCACTAGCTGGACTAGCTGTAGTTGTTCAATTATAGGAACTGATAAAACTGAGAATGTATAGAGCCTAATGAAAACCATGATTTTTGAAATCTGTATTTCTTTTACTAACTTTTGGCTTGTTTATCTATTAAACAAATTTATATTGCTGTTCAACTCACACATAGTGATTCCAGGTGGCTTACAAAATTAGAAATTCACAGTACAGAAACATTTAATCTCCTATCCCTCTGTAGTGGCAACAAACATAATCAAAACCAGCCACTTGATTAGTTGTTAACCTGGGGTAACGTCTTCAGGGACTTTTGGAACAGTATCAAGATGAGAGCTAATCTTATCTCCAGAGAAAAGATATTCTGTAGCAAGGGAACCACCATGGAGGAGAAGGAGCTTTTTCTTGTCCTACTAGATCTACTTTGATAGATTCAACCCAGACCACCCGGTGCTCCTTACCAGAAGGATTCTGGTCATTTAAAAAGGGTTGCTGGGCAATTATCTGCACACTTCCACTTCACTGTATGAATTGTCATAGGATAGGCTTTAATAGCAACTCTTACCCATGTTTGATTGTTTGCCTTCTGCCAGTGACCCTCTAATAATTTCTTGATCTGTTTCATCTGTCTCAGTTCCTCCATAAACTACTATCCTCCATAAACCATCAGGCACAATAAGGTTCACAGGTTGTTGCTTGGGCTATTTAAAGCTTAAGTTGCCTTCCTATTCCAGGTGGCTTCTAGGCTCTTAGCAAGATTACACAGCAGATCCTCACTTTAAACCCCAGTTCCCTCTGAAACTTATCAATACCATGAGTTACTGGGGGTGGACTGATCTAAGAATCATGGTGGCTGTAATATTGTGGGCAAAAGGAGGACTCAGACCAATGATGAGCTTGGATTGTCTTTATTCAATGCTCTGATCACTAACAAAGGTGCTCCTTTTATAGGGAGCTGTCAGCCTGCAGCCAATCAGATTAAAGGGTTTTCCCGTGCTTGGGAAAGCATTAGGACATATAATTGTTCTGCGCATATGTGGACACCGCACCCCCTCCCTGCCTGGCTGGCGCCAACAGTCCATGTGAGTAATTTGGCATGCATAGTCATTTAGATAGGCTGGCCGCCTATGCTCCCTCTCTGGTCTGCGCATGCCTAGCCTTATTCTTGCTGCATTTTTGTCGGGAGCAGTCACGTCTAGATTGTTTTCCGGTCTCCGTCCTTCTTCCTGCAGCTGTTGGACCTCTGCAGCGGGTGCGGCCTCCAGTCCTCAGACAATGGCCCCAGGTAGGATGATTGATGTTTCTTCTGCTTCTTTAGTGCCTCCATTAACTGTTTTCTGGAGCATTCTGCTTGTCTTTTGCTTTCAGCCTGGCTTCCCCTCTCCCCTTGGTTCTCGTTGTCAGGTTCGAGTCTGCTCTGGAGTTGGTCAATGTACCTCCGCCACTCCCTGCCATCATGGAGAGTGAGGACATATGACCGAGGGCTTGTGATTTTTGTTATGGTGCCTGGGAGCCATTGGGGGTCACCGGCATAGTTCCTGGTGAAGACTGCTTCCCCCACTTTGAATGTTCTGTGCCTTGACTCTGCTTTGTTGTGCTGGTTGTCCATCTGATCTGGGTGTAGCCTGTCTAGCCCTATTCTGAGCCTCCAGCCCATTAAATGTTCTGCTAGGCTATGGTCTGTTGGGGTCATGGGAATGGTGTGCTGGGTTAGGAGAAAGTGATTGATTTTCTCCTGTAGTTCGCCTGGTCCCATTTTCTTGAGAGCCTCTTTGGTTGATCGTACGGTCCATTCAGCCATCCCATTCCCAGCGGGATGAAATGGCGCTGACAGGGCCTGTCGGATCCCCTGGCTCACCAGGTATTCCATGAACTGGGCCACTGTAAACTGCAGGCCGTTGTTGGAGACTATGACATCCAGTAACCCATGTGTGGCAAATAGCCTGTTTAAGGTGGCTATGACTGCCTTGGTTGTGGTGGTTTTCATTTTCTGGACCTTGATCCATCTTGAATAGGTGTCTGTGACGACAAGGAGCATGTGGCCCTGTATTGGGCCCGCAAAATCAATGTGGAACCTGGACCATGGTCTTTTGGGGCTGTCCCACTGTGTGCGGTGGGCTGCTGGTGGGGTGGGGCAGGAGGCTTGGCACAGTTGGCAGAGCTTGACCCACCTCTCAATGTCATTGTCAATTTCTGGACACTAAATGTAGCTCCTAGCCAACACCTTCATCTGGACAATGCCCAGGTGCCCTTTGTGTAATGTCTTTTGAATTTGTTGCTGTAGGCTCCATGGTATTATAACTCTGTTCCCCCAGAGTAGGCAGCCATGTTGAGTTGAGATTTTGTGCTGCCGGTTGAAAAAATTTTCAAATTCGGCACCCGGTGATTTGTCCAGCCAGCCCTGGCAGACCCACCTGTAGATTGCCAATAGCATCTTACCGGCCCTGGTTCCTTTAGCTATGTCTGCCACTGTCAGTGGGCTTTCCGGAAGGTACTCAATCATTAGGACTTGTGAAGCTGGAGCAGGGTCTTTGACTCGAGTCTTCAGTGGGCATCTGCTGAGGGTGTCTGCATGAGTTAGTAGGAACCTGGGTTTGTGGAGCAGTTCGTAGTTCTAGGATGCTAGGAATTCTGTCCATCTCATCATGCGTGGAGATAGGACCTGTGGGGTTTGTCGGTCACCTGCAATGATTCCTAGCAGAAACTTGTGGTCAGTTATCAATTGGAATTTCTTGCCATAAAGGTATTCATTTGATTCCAGCTATGGCTGCCAGCGCTTCCTGGTCCAGCTGGCTGTAGTTCCTTTCTGCCACTGACATGGTCCGGGAGAAGAACGCGATTGGGGCTTCCCTGCCATTTGGGAATTTGTGGCTTAGGATTGCCCCCACTCTGAAGGGTGATGCATCGCATGTGAGGGTTAATGGGAGTTACTCATTGTATTGAATGAGGAGGCTCCTTGATGATATCAGTCTTATTACCCCCTTGGGATGCAGCGTCTTCTTTATTCCCTCAGTGCCATGTGGCTCTTTTGTCCAATAGCTGGTGTAATGGTTCAGCTATGGTTGCCTTATAGTTAAGGAATATGCTGTAGAAATTCAGTAGCCCTAGGAATACTTGCAGTTCCATCTTGTTGATTGGTGTGGGTGCTTTCTGGATTGCTCTGATTTTGTCTGATGTGGGGTGTATTCTTTTTACGTCGATGAGGTATCCCAGGAACTCTACTTCGGGGATGGCTATATGGCATTTGTCCTTGACTTTTAATCTGGCTTCCAGGAATTTCTGCAGGACTGCCCTGAGTCTTGCGTTGAGTTCTTCCTGGTCTCTGGCCGCAATTAATATATCGTTGAAGTAGGAGATGACTCCTGGGATGCCCTGTAAAAGATGCTCCTTTAATGATTAGAATAGTCCTGGTGCAATGCTGACCCCAAACTGCAAGCGGTTGCATTTAAAGGCACCACGATGGGTCACAATTGTTTACGCCTCTGCTATTTTGGGGTCTACAGGTAATTGCTGGTAAGCCTGGGCTAGGTCAAGCTTAGCAAAGATTTTTCCTTGACCTAGTGAGTGTAGAAGGTGCTGGATGATTGGTACCGGGTAAGCGTGGTGCTGCAAGGCTTTGTTTATTGTGCATTTATAATCTGCACATATTCTGACCGAGCCATCTGGTCTAATGGGGGTGACTATTGGGGTCTCCCATTGGGCATGATTAGTTTGTCTAATTGTTTGTCCACCTTTGGTTTGAGTGTGAAGGGGACTGCACGGTTTCATGCAAATGGGTGCCACCCCAGGGTCTAGGCTGAAGGAAATAGGGGTCCCTTTGTACCTGCCAAATTGTCCATCGAAAACTTCTGCAAAGTCCTCTGTTAGCTCACTGGTCGCATTGCCCTGGATGCTGTGGATGACTCCAGTCATGTCCATTCCTAGTGCGTCGAACCAATCTAAGCCTAGGAGGCTTGGAAGGTTCCCTTGGATGATGATTAGGGGGAGTTCCCCCCGGAAGGTCAGGTAGTTGACTGGGACATCCTCCCATCCAACAATGGGGATCGTGTTCCCCTGATAGTCTTTCAAGATTGTCTGGAATTCCTTCAGCTTTCCTTTGGCGAGGTGTGGCAAGAGTTTTTTATACTTCATTCCATGCCATGATAGTGATCCAGTGTCCAGTTCCATGTCACAGAGTTGTTTGTTAATGGTTATTGTGACTCATATTTTTGCTCTTTGGGGCTTCAGTTATGATTGATCTTCCCTGGTGGTCTGGTTACTCCATGCCTTGATGATGAAGCAACCTTCCTCCGGAGTCCTCTGCCTGGCTTGTTCCCACCTGGTTGGGTTTGGTCTTTGTTGTTGGGAGGGGGTGTTTGATGAGCCCCCCTAGGTTTGCTCTGCAGACTCTTGAGAGGTGCCCCTTCTTATTGCAGCTCCTGCAGATGTCAGTCAGGTATCTGCATTGTTGCCTGACATGGTTCCTGCCGCAGCCCATACACATGGTGCTGTGACCCTCAGTGGCCATCTTGGGTCCCCTTATAGGCTTGACCAGGTGGATGTTTCCATCTTCAGCTGAGTCTGAGCCTTCTATGTCCTCACAGTCCTCTTAGTGGACTGTTGCTGGTCTCCAGGAGTCTTGCGGCTTGTATGCCGCTTCGACTGTGGTGGCCTCTTCAATAGTGATTTGAAGCATTAAAGTGCTTCAGACCAGCAGTCATTGTCTTAATTTGTCATCCCTGAGCCCATTGACGAGTCTGTCCCTCAGCATGTGCTCTAGGTTGGTGAAGTTGCACTGGATTGCGGCTTTTCTTAGGGCTGCGATGTAGTAGCAGATCGTCTTACCTTCTTCTTGGTCCCTCTTGTGGAAAGCATGCCGGTGGGCCATCTCGGAGGGCTGTGGGGCATAATGGCCCTTCAGTCTTTCTAGCAGGGTTACCCAGAGTACCTCGTTCACCATCTGGGGAGCGACGAGGGCGATGGCCATTGCAAAGACATCTGTCCCACAGTAATTTAGGAAGACAGATTGCTTCTTTTTCTCTGGGAGATTCTCAAGGCTGCTGCTGTCTAAGAAACAGTTGAACTTGTAGAGAAATGCACTCCAAGTCTCCTTCTTTGGATTATAGAGTGCGAATGTGAGGGCTGGAGCTACTGAAGACATCTCATTCTTTTTGCAATTTTTTTTCTTTGGCTTAGCTAGTGATTTTCGTCTGATCTGCTACTAGAATCCCATCCTCGTTGCCAGTGCAATATTGTGGGCAAAAGGAGGGCTCAGACCAATGATGAGCTTGGATTGTCTTTATTCAATGCTCTGATCACTAACAAAGGTGCTGCAGGCAAGCAGCTCCCTTTTATAGGGAACTGTCAGCCTGCAGCCAATCAGATTAAAGGGTTTCCCTGCACTTGGAAAAGCATTAGATCATATAATTGTTCTGCGCATGTGCAGACACAGCAGTGGCACAGTGGTTAGGATGCATTATTTCAGGAACTTGAGTCTCACAAGTTGAAAATTGACTCAACCTTCTATCCTTCCATGGTTGGTAAAATGAGGAGCCAAATTGTTGGGGGCAATATGCTGACTCTTTAAACTTCTTAGGGTTGTAAAGCACTGTGAAGTGGTATATAAGTCTAAATGCTATTGTTAATATGTCCTGCTTGCCTTGGAAGAAATGCTGCCCTAGAGAAGCTGATAGCCACCAGGTTGTGTTCTGACCATGACAAGAAGACCAGAGATAGGTTTGCCAGTTACAGATCACAAAAGCAGCAGTTCGACAAAAACATCAAATCAGATGTGTGTTACTTTTCTAGTCAGGCTCTGATGATTGGGACAGGCCCATTGAAGTCTTGGCTTTTGTGCTAACTCCCAAGATAATTCTAACCCCCCTCTCTGGGAAGACAGACTGAAGTTCTCCAGAACCATAATCTGGGAAACTCCATTCTTAATCTTGCAGTAAGGTCTAGGAGTTCAGGCAGGGAGATTACTACAATAGCAGCAATCTCAATAGGTCCCTATAACCTACCCTAAGAAAAAATGTATATAATGAAATAATAAAGGCAAAAGAGTTTTCAAAGATAAATGAAAAACTGCAAATATAAATCTTTTTTTTTTTGCTAATTTTATCTTTTGATATGTGACCCAAGATAAATGGATCACAATACAGTTATTATTTCATATCCAGTGTTAATAAGTATTTGGAATTCCTCACTGAAACCTAATGTTCATAAAATAATGAGAGTCAAGAAGAAACTTGCTATCTATCATCACAGTGTTAGAATAAGTGAAGAATTAAAAACAAATGTCTTCTGTTCAAATAGTTCCTAATATCTGCATTATTTGTAATGATATTTTTTCATCAAACTAAGCAAATCAAAATTCAAATTCAAATTTATTGGTCACATACACAGTCATACATGATACGATATGCAGTGAAATGCTTACGCGACCGCCCACGACCGCGAGTAAGTTAAGGCAAAATGGGAGGATAGGGTAGGAAATAAGTTAGGGATAGTTGGGAAGGT
>JAEANM010010480.1:1381-15773 GCA_017656035.1 Myanophis thanlyinensis
ACACACACACACACGTCTGTATGTAACAGCTTGCAATCTCTCTGCTGCACAAGAGAGCAGGAAAAAGTCTAAAGTCACCTGCTTCTTAATTCTTTTTCCCTTTTAGATCTATTCTGGGCCTCCTGAAGACAACGCTGCACCCCCTATACCACCTCCTCGGGTAGCCACCCGAAGACATAAGCCCATCACCATTTCCAAGCGCCCTCTGAGAGAGAGGCCCCTCTTCTTTGGAGGTTCTGTAGAGGAAAGCGAAGGTTGGTTCTTTTGTTCCCAGCGTCCTCATAGCACAAATCCTTCCATCGGCAGGGGTCAAATCTTCATTGGGATCAAGTTCTAAGGGTGTGGGATGAAGGGGTGAGCGCTGTTGTATCTCCTGATGTGCCAAACGAGGTATGCATTTTAAGAGTAATAGGGGAGAAATTAAACCTGGTGTTAACCTGCAACAGTTTTTGAAAGGGAAATTATCACTCCAGTCTACCTGACAAAAAGGTTTTGGAACTTTGAAGCAGTTATGAACTCTGGTTTCTCATGCAACAGATCCAAAATGTTGCTGCCATAATTTCACCATAAGGCCATAGGACTTTGACCTTGCTGGCTTGCCTAGACTTTGGGTTTGTGGCAATGATGAGATAGGAAATTGAATGTCTGGACTCCTGTGTTTTGGTTTGCACTTGGAGCAAAGAGATCCTGGCATCTGGGCTCCCAGATTCAACGCGTTGTTAATTTCCAGCACTCTGTGTGAGGATTGTTCTGTTCTTCTGGGATTCTCTAGCACGAAGCTACCACGGCAGCCAGGGACCACTTGAATTGTCACTTTGTAAAAGGAACTGGAGATTTCCAATCTGAGCCTCTTTCCTGACCAAACCCGTACTCTCTGTTCTTCAACATTCAAGTATTTCAAAGACCCATTAGCTCCTTCAGAAGTTTGAAGTTGTAGGAGAACGTTGGCTTTGTGCTGCAGTTTTGCTAGCAGAAAAGGGAAGAGAGCCAGAATGTGCGAGCATCTTAAACATCGCCTGTGCGGGAGTTTGGCACTGCAATACCTGCACTTGGGGGGAGGGGGGCTCCGAGCGTAATTGAAGTCAGTGCCCTTCTCTGACCCCACTGGCTGGTGGCAGGGTGACCTGGAGTTGAGGTGATGCAGCCTTTGGGAATCGTGACGGCTCTCCCTTCAGCCTACTGAATTGGATTTGAACGTCCTCGTACCCTCTTCCTTCCTGGCAGCAGCAGTTTCTAAAAACCGTCTCCTCCAAATCTTATGAATGGTGCAAAGGGCGGATTGCCATCCCCCGATAGCGAAAGGAAAGCTCAGTCAAGGCCCTGAAGCCCCCAGGCCCCATAAACACATTCCCTGTTTATTACAGTCATTCTTGCTGTTCTTTACACTAATGCTAATTATGAGATTGATATATTTGGATAAAATATTTCAGGAGTCTTTTTTAACTAACAGGGAAATCTATTCCCATGGCAATATTGACGTAGAAGTTTTGGTGGGATTTATTTTAGGGGATTGAAAGGCAGACAGTCCTTCAGCCCCCCTCCCCCCCCCAAGTCTCCTTCACCCTCGCCGACTTGGCCGTCTCCTCCTGAAAATGGTCTGTTCGTGTATGGTCCATCTGTAGGATCAGAAAAGGTTCCTGGGGGCCGGAATCCTTCGGGTTGGGTTTTTCCTTTCAGATTGCCAGCCAAAGAGCTGAGAGCCACCATCCAGGTTCAGTAGGAAATATCAGATGCAGTCAGTCAGGTGGGGCGTTTTCTTTTTGATGGACAGATTAATAAGACACAGGTGCTATCAAGGCGTTGGCCATCAGCTGGATTTCGTAACGTTGGGGGGGGGAGCGCACAGCTTCCATTCTTGTCTTTCAGAGGCTTCCCCTCCATTTCTGGCTCGCCTGGATGCTCCAAGAACTGACCCAACTCTTGTTTTTGGCTCTGCTCCAGAAGAGGACGGCTGCGGCCTGACCCCGAATGGTGTAATCGCCGCCATCAGCCCTGATGTTCCGAAGCCGCTCCAGCGCAGCCGACCGCAGAGGCCGCCGGGAGACCCCGATGCGGGGAGGCCCAGCACAGAGAACCGGGGAGCCGGGGAGCCCTGCGCGGAGGTGGATGTGGGAAGGCTGGTCTCCAGGCTCCAAGAAGGAGGGGCCAGACCACCCAGCAAACCTGCCAACAGCCTTGGGCCAGCTGCCCATTCCCTGAAGGCCCCCGGCCTGCAGCCCAAGAAGCCCGCTCCGAGGCCTGGGACTGGCTGCAGAGAAGGTAAGCCTCCCCCCTGCCCGGGTCAGTTCTTTCCCAAGACAGGCCGTCTCCTGGACCCCAGCCCTTCAGAGACCCCGGGGCCCTTTGTCTCGCAGCGCAGCTCAAACTGAATTTGGGGCGAACCGTGTGCTTAGCGGGTCTTTCGTCTCCTGAATTAGAACCACAGCCGGGAATTAGATTTATTCTTTGTTGGTTCCCCTTGTCAATCATTCATCCATTTTGTTTAGTTTCAATTCTAGTTATTTTTAAGAGAGTTTGGAAATCACATTGTGGTACAATCCTTTTATTTAAGACAGAGTTATAGACGGTGTGCTGGGATACGTAAAACTACAATATAATTCCCCATTTCGAGTCTGAAACTCCCCAAAATAAGCATTGCAGCTGTAGGTGTCCCTGCTCCCAAAAGAGGAGCCGCCTTCGTAGGGCTGAGCAGTCCGAGGCCCGTTGGAAGATAGAGGAAGCCAGGAGAGGACCAAAGGGGGCACCCTCTTCCTCAGTAGAACGAAGGAGCTGGGGGGTGGGCACGAGGGTCTCTTCCAGGACCTGGGGGGCTGCCCCGGAGAAGAAGGGAACCACCCCTCCTCCAGGGCCCCTGAGGGCAGGACGGGAAGCGACGGAGGGAAACTCATCCGGGAGAGAAGCAGCGTGGAACTAAGCAGGGATTTCCTGACCAGTGGGACAGAAGTTGAGGACAGGTAGTCCTCGACACAACAGTTCGTTTAGTGACTGTTCAAAGTTACAATGGCGCTGGAAAAAGTGACACATGAAGAGTTTTTCACAGTTACGACCTTTGCAGCAGCATCATCCCCATGATAGTGTGATCAAAATTCAGATGCTTGGCAACTGACTCATAGTTATGGCCGTTGCTGGGTCCCAAGGTCACGTGATCCCCTTTTGCGACCTTCTGACAAGCAAAGCCAACTGGAAAGCCGGATTCACTCAACAAATCAGGTTACTAACTTATCAAATGCAGCGATTCATTTGACAACTGAGTCAAGAAAGGTCGTAAAATGGGGCAACATTCACTTAACAAATGTCTCACTTAACAACAGAAATTTTGGGCTCAGTTGTGTTCTCAAGTCGAGGACTACCTATTCTCCCAACACTGGAGTTTTTAAGAAGAGATTGGAAAAACCATTTGTCTAAAATGGTACAGGGTTTCCTGCTTGACCAGGGGGTTGGACTAGAAGACCTGTGAAGGTCCCAAGTTCCAACTCTCTTATTCTGTTATTTAATTTGTACCACACCTTTCTACTCGGGTGACCCCTCGAGAGCTACAGTAATAAAATTTAAAACAGAACAAAACATTGCAAACATATATCAAAATTAGTAAGATAAGCTCTGAATCATCTTTGTGAAACATCTGGGGTTTTGCTGGGGGAGGGGCTGGTTGCTGCTCCCAGGAGCACCAGATCTGCCTCCTTGGTGCAGCGTGGGAGACGGCCTGTCCCTGCATGCCGGAAGGACAGCAAGGACTTTTTCTCCAGATGTTAACAGCTGGACAGGTTCTTTTTGGGAGAAGCCATCCGTTAGCATTTAGGACTCGAGATAAATAAAGACGTAAAATAATGCTTAGTAAGCATTTGGAACCGGCATCAGTATTTCAGAACGGGCTTCATAAAATCTCTGTGCTTTGCACCAGGTCGCAATTTAGCAACTGCCTTTTATAGGAATTATAATTTCTTGATCTCGGTCCAGTCATCAAGACGAGATGTGAACGGCTGTAAATGTCACCAGTCCCAGCTGGTTTGGGAAGGTTCGGGGGGGCGGGGGCACAGCATCCCACAGGGCGCAACACTGGCAAATGCAGGGGTGGGAGGTCCCAGCTGACCCTCCAACTGGGGGGCAGGGGGGCAGGGGGAGGACAGCGGAGCCTTCATTTGCAGGGGCCTTTTCTATTTAACTTGGATTCTCCATCTGGCAGCAGTCAAGGCCCCGGAGAGTTTCCTTGGAGCTGGAGAGGAAGAACTTCAGGGACTTTGCATAACCTGCAAGATGGCAACACACACACACAAAACACACACACACACACATGTCCCTGAAGCATGCCCTGCTGCAAGGTGCCCCCTTTTCACTTTCATGCAGATTTTGAGAAGTAGCAGGGGAAATAAATGGGATAATTCTGGGTCTCAAACTGTCATCATGGAATGGAGACAGGTTGGTCATCCCACAACCTGTTTCTTGTCGACACCTTTCACTTTTTCACCCGGGGGGGTGGGGGGTGGGGCAGCCTTGCCAAGCCTTGCCCTTTCCTCGTTTATTATTTATTCAATTTGTTTGCCCCTTGTCTCACCCCAAGGTGACTCTTACAATGTTAATAAGAATTAAAATTATACAGGAATACCTACCAAAAAAGAATAAAACACTATGCAAATGCAAACTGTCAGCTTTAACTAAAAGATGGGAGGGAGTAGGGGGGAGGTGGGATCCGTAGATGCTCACCCGCCGAGGGTCCCGGCCGAGTGGCAGAACCAGGCCTTCAGGCCCCTGAAGAAGGTCAGAGGTGGGCACCGGCCTCATGCTGGGGGGCAAGATGTTCCCAAAGGGGGAGGGAATGATGGCCAAGAAGGCCCTTCTCCTGGAGCCCACCAGCTGGAATTCCCCGTCTGGGGGGGCGGGTCAGGTCTCCTCTGCCAGCATGGCTGGGCTGGACCGCTCCCCCTGGAAGGAGATGGGCCCTGCAGTAGCCTGGACTCTCGCCACAAAGAGCTTTAAAGGTGATGCCCAACCCCTCCTTGAATTGTTTAACAGGTGCTCTTCGTGCCTTGAGGCGTAGTAGATCCTTTAAGGCGTCGTTTCCCAGCCAATCTGCCCACCTGTCACATTGCACCACAATGTGCAGAGAAAACCCTGGGAGAACTATCAGGTTCCTTGTCACGTGTGTTTCACATCATTCTGGGCCGCCTTCTCTTCCTTGGCTGCCTTCGAAGCGCAACGAAGGCCGTCCCACCAGCGGACCAGACCAGGAAATCCACTCCAGAGGAAGCTTTCTAAAATGGCTTTTATTGAAACGCCCCCCCCCCCCAGGGTCTGGTTGTGTTGTGCCTCCTCCCCATAGGAGTTACGAATTACGTTCTCCCAATGAATTGGGGGGGGGGGGGTATCTGGCTGAACCCTTCCAAGGGATGTCTGCCTCTTGTGGACTTAAGCCGGGCTTTTCTCCTTATTGCTTTGGCAAAGGCCTCGCTCTGTCTCTCTCTCTCTCTCTCAAGGTCATCGTCCTCTCCCTCTACGTCCCATCTGCAAAAACTCCAGCCATGTTAATTAAAAAAAACATACTGAAGATGGCATAAATTTTACATGTTTATGAATCCCACAAGAATTTGGTGGCGTTTGTATTGGTGTGTTCCTGGCATTCAGGACCTAGTGTGAAATCTCAATGAAATGATGGCTGGTCTGTGGGGTGAATCCCACCCCCCCCCACCCCCATCTCCACTGATGGGCACCTGCAAAGTCCCCCCCCCCCCCTCTCAACCTTTCTCACAATCTTGCTGGAACTACAGGTCACGTTACACACTCGGGCTGTAACTCGATCCCATTTTTTTCATTCTCCACAAGGTGTTTGCGGTTTTTTGAGTCACTTCTTTTTTATTTTCATTATTTCTTTAAAATATTCTGTGCAAACTGCCATCGAGGGTAAAGTTATAAAAAGAAAACTTCCATTGTACAAGCACGAAATCATTATTAGAAAATAAAAGGGCAAAATCACTGCAAACTATAAAAAAACACAGTAAAAATATCAAAACAGCAGGAGCAGTGAAGAAGAGCAAAGTAGGAATTATTAAACAGCATCCAACTCACATCATTAAGACAGATGGCAGAACTAGGTTAAGCAGAACAAGTCTTATCTGAGACAAGCCATGATGGAGTCACAGGCATATTCATCAGGTGATGTAAACTATGATTTGCAGCATCCCGGCCATCCACAGCCATGGCCATCATGCATCCACATAGGATAAATTGTCAAGGAAAGCTATAGAGAGCCTGTTTGTGGCCCTCTCAGCTTCCTTAGAGTAGAATGTCTACCACAGTTAAAAATCTTCCTTGTACAATTGTTCAATTATCCTGAAATGCTGAGCACTAAAAAAATTCAGATAATCTATTTTCAATTGTTAGCCAATTGCAATTTGTTCATAGCTTTGATTGAGGAATATAATGTAGCTCCAATGCTAATTTTATTTGTTTTCATTTCTGTATTTTCAGTTTTTGTAGCTCTGCCACACAACAGAACACTTCATATCTGGTAGCATTCCCAACCTTTCTGTTGTCAGCTACTGTACAATTGTTATTAGAGCCCATTCTGCTTTCCGATGGCAAGAAATTCAGTCAGCTGCAACGAGAGATCATTTCAATCAGTTGCACATTTCAAATAATATTTAAAGGGTTCCTTTCAAAACAGAATTTTTCGTCAGCTGCTCCATGGTATTGCTTTGGGTCACATGTAGCAGGTGGGACAATGGCTCTAAGCTCCTCTGCTTATGCTTTTCCCATTAGAATTGGAATAGAATTGGAAGGGACCTTGGAGGTCTTCTAGTCCAACCCCCTGCTCAAGCAGGAGACCCAGTACCTTTTCAGATAGGTGGCTGTCCAGTCTCTTCTTAAAAACCTCCAGTGATGGAGCGCCCACAATCTCTGAAGGCAACTTCTGTTCCACTGGTTGAATGCTCTCAGTGTTAGGAAGTTTCTCCTTAATTCCAGGTTGCTTCTCTCCTTGATTAGTTTCCATCCACTGTTTCTTGTCCTGCCTTCTGGTGCTTTGGAAAATAGGTGGAGCTCCTCTTCATTGGGGCAGCCCCTCCAATATTGGAAGACTGCCGTCATATCCCCCCCCCCCCCTTGTCCTTCTTTTCTCTAGACTAGCCAAACACAATTCCTGTAACTGTTCATGTTTGAGTCTCCAGGCCTTTAATCATCTTAATGGCTCTTTGCACTTTTTCCAAAATTGGATGCAGTATTCCACATGTGCTTTAATAAGGATTTATAAAGTAGTACTAATACTTAATGTGATTTTTAATCTATGCCTCTGTTGTTTTTTTCAACCAAGAATTGTATTCGCTTTTTTGGCTGCTGCCACATATTGCTGGCTCCTGTTTAAGTGATCGTCCACAAGGACTCCAAGGGCCACCCCCCCTCACAGTTACTGTTTTTGAGCCAGATTTCACCTAATATATACTTGTGCCTAGCTGTAAAATCTTGCTTTTCTCCACATTCCATTCCATGTTATTGTATTTTGTATAGTTATTGTATGTTGAAGTCTATTTGAATCCTGCACTTGTTTTCTGGGGTGTTGGCTACTCCGACAGCTTAGTTCATCTGCAGATTTGTTGAGTTATATTTATAGATTTATATTCCTTGCAGATGGTGGGGAATATAAGGATTTTATGGGTGTGGAGCCTTCTTGGAACTGCTGAAAGGACTGTGTTGTGCCACTGTGCTTTTTGCAGGATGATTTCTGCTTTTGTATCTCCACACCCATTTGCACCACTCAGGTGACACAGATAAACCTCCAAGTGGCCTCAATTACCCTCTAAAAAGACGCAGATGACCAGCTGTCTGCAAGGAGTATAAATCCACTCCCCACCATCCAGTCAGAGCTGAAGAAGTTTCTTGGGTGGGAAGTGAAATATCTTCAAAGGAAAAAACAAGAAAGTCCAGTTACCTCTTGAAAAAAGCACTTTTGGGACAACCATGACCTGGATGACGGAGAAGCTCCATAGACATCCTTGGTTTTCTGAATTTCTGTAGAGATGTAGTGATCTTTTACATATAATGCAATTCCACCTCCTCTTTTGTTAAGTTTCTTTTGAATAGTTTGTATCCTTTCATCAGTACATTCCAGTCACGAGTTTCATCCCAAACCAGGTTTCCGTGATGGCAACTATATCATCTCTGCCTTCATGTACTGCTAATTCAAGTTCACCCTGTTTGTTCCCTAAACTTTGAGTCTTGGTGTATAGGCATTTGACTCCTTTATGGGTCTTGGGTTTGGTTCTTATATCTCCTGCTATATAACTGGAATTTCCATCCTTCCCATCGCTCTGTAGTTTATTATGTTTTTCTTTTTTTATTTCTTTTTTTCTCTTTACTCCCTACCTCCTTAGATGATTGGTTACCTAATGGTTTTTGCTTGGAATCAGGTTCTGAAGGCCGTGAAGATTGGCCCCCTCGCCCCTCAGTTTTAGTGTAAACCCTCTGGATCAGATGAGCCACTCCTTTTCCGAATCTATTCTTTCCGGTCCATCCCTTGCCAGGAGCCCTTCCTGGAGGTAATGCAGACCAGGGTCTGGGAAGCCCAGCTCCTCTTGACCGCATCTCTTCTTAAGCCGGTGGTTCGTTTCTGAACGCCGTTGCTCCCTCATTGGACGTTGGCCTTTCGTTGGAGGCATAGATGGAAACGCCACTTCAGCTCCTGGTTCTTTCACCTCCTTCCCCAGCTGTTCGTGATCTCTTCTTATCGTTTTCAGATTCATTGTTGTGCCATTGGTCCCCACGTGTAGGAGAAGAAAGGGCCACTAATCTCTGGGGTTGGTTATTTTAGTAAGGTACTCAGTTACATCTTTGATTTTTGTTCTAGGGAGACAACATTCCTCCCTCGATGGACTGTTCAGTCTGCAGACGATGGTTTCTGTTCCCCTAAGAGCTGAATCTCCTATCACCAATATTTGTCTCCCCATCCCTCCCCAGAAGCTCTTGTCTTGTTTCCTCCTGTCGCAGAATACTGGGTTGTGTCTCTTTTTTAGAAACTATTGATGAATGCTCTTTTGTGGGCGTCTGCATACTTTCTTCCATTTCATTCCTGTATTTCAATTAATATTTTTTTCACTTCAGGGGAATATGAGAGCTTCACTAAAGCACGGCTTCCTGGAGAGAAACCGGTCATCACGCGACCCCCAATGCGACCCCCTGATCCTCCCTGCAAGGCTGCTGTGCCACAGAAGGTGGAGGCCAAGACAGACCCTGTGGTGGGAACAGTGGCAGAAGCCCCCTCCTCAGTGTGAGTAGCAGCAGAGGGATCAGCCCTCCAGCTGGGTGGAATGGCAACTCTCCTGCTCCCCCTCCCCAATTTGGCTGGGGAATTTGGAGCTCCCTCTCTGGAGGGCATCCAGTCACGAAGGGGACACACTTCAAGGAAGAGCATTTCCTTCCCACGCCAGAATGCTCCAAGGTGGAGAGTGTGGTTCTCTGCTGACAAACTTCTGGAGCCCCCTCCTAAGGGGGTCAGGCCCTTACTGCACATTCTCCACTGTTCTCCCCCAAGTTCCTCTCTTTTCACCTGAAAATAGCATTTGTGAACTGTGAACTTTCTCCTGGCAGGGATGGGCCTGAGGGGGGGGGAGTCCTCCAGGCAAGACCTAGGGGGCACCCCACTAAAGGCAGGTAGAAGCCTCAGGTGAGCTAGGCCCATCCTTCTGGCCTGTCAGGTGTGCATCACCTTAGAGGTGTATGTACACACACACACACACACACACACCCTCTGGAGCTTAGCAGTCCAGGTTCTGTACCAAGGAGAGTAGAGTTTTTACCAGCCAAATTACCAGAGAGCCACTCGGCCTGTCTACTGCCTTTGTCTCTTTCCTCTCCTGCCTGAGGAGGCGGGCTGGGTGGGATGGTGGGTGAATGAGGTGGGGGTGGGGGGCTCCAGGAGTTCAAGGTACTTACAGGGAAGCCTTAGTTGTATCCTTCCAAAAACAAGGTCACCAAAGCGGTTTCTATGACTGGGGATAGACTGTACCTGGTTTTCTCCAGTTCTCATATTTCTGTCAGCTGAACTGCAACAGTTCGGCTATTATAGTGGAGACTTACATGAGGGTTTTTTGGTACCTTTATTCCTGATTCTATATAATAGCTTCTGAGAACTTGTCAATCACTACCCTTTATCCTTTCAAACAGTGATAAGGATTAGAAACCTGGACCACTTGTGTGCTCTCTCATATCCATCTATCTATCCAGACTCAGTACTGTTCATGAAATTTGCTTCCTTGATCTTGGATTCTCTTTGACTGAACCGCTGTATTGTGTCCACAAAACAAAGGGGCTGTTTGTGCTGTTTGCTTTTCAGGGTGGCGTCCAGGGCAAAGTTCTTCGAGACAGCTTCCTTCAGGAGAGGAAGGTAAGAGCGGGAAAGGTTTGCCTTTAGACATAGGGTTGGCATTCTGAAAAGCTGGTGAATCACGCAAGCCTTCTGATTTTGTCCATGGATGTTTGGGACATTTATCCCAAACGCATCCCCTCTGCACAGCGAGGTGCTTTTCAGTTGTCTGAGGGTTGAAAAGATGGGCAGATTTTTTGTGAGCTTTCTGGGGAAGAGATGGTGAACTGAAGTTGGCTCGGCTGAGAGCCGAGCCAATGACCGCAGCAGAATGAAGAGCCGGCGAGTAGACTGGCTCATCATAATTCCTCTCCGCACAAGGAGAGGATTTGAGATTGCCCACCACTGCTCCAGACAGTTGCTTCTAGCATGGAGATTGCAAGACGGGGGTCTCCGGTGGGTTTACAGCTCTGGGAGATGAGGGAATCTTGCTCAGACCACAGTAGGCACCTTTGAAAGGAAACTGGGTCCACATACTTCCTTTCCTAATCGTGTTTGGAAATTGTTTCTTAATTGCTCTTCAGCTGTTAGGTACCTTGGGAATAAAATTACTATTACAAAAAAAAAGGCCTGCCAAATTCTGCCCCTAAAACGTCCCACTGTCTCCTGGGGGCCTCATGGGTTGCTTGGCTGGCAGTAGCTTTTCAGGGCTCTTTTCACCTTGCTGGCTGGTGTAGGGGGTGGCCAGGCTGAGCCCGAGGGAGGGGTCAAGTGCTTCATCAGCCTCGAGTCCCCCCGTGCCCACAAAAGATCCAAGCCCAGCCCATCTCGAATTCCGTTGACCCATATCCACCACCAATTTGCTTTGATCGTTAGATTCGTGTAGAGCCCGTCAGCATGCAACAAAGCTGAGTTCATTTGAGTAGCTCTGGCTTCTGATTTCCTGCACTGGGCAGCTGGCCTGTTGAGGGGCCATAACCCCCATTCCCTGCCACCCCGATCCTTCATCTCCTACGCAGGGAGAGTGATTTTCAACTGAAGTTGGCATCACAGGCTCAGGGTCAGCACTATTTCCATCATGAGCTATAAAATAATTATTTTGTTTGATAGTAATTGGGATTGCTGAATCTTACAATCTTTGTAGCTTCTAGTCTCTCGCAGCGTTCTGGCTTTTGCAAAGACCCTGAAATCTCAGGCATCGTTTTTCAGCATTGACTATATTAGGGTGCTGTATTGCCAGTCCCTGCAGGTGGGTTGAGGTGACAGAGATGGGGTCTCCATGACTGAGGGGGATTGAGAACTGAGCCTCCCTGCTCGTAGTCCAGCCACCCCCATTCCCCCCCCCCCCCGCCCTCCAGTTAACTCCAGTTCAGCCTGGCTGATAGCAGAGCTATAGCTGCAGTCCTACTCTCTCCCTCCTTGTTTTTCTAACTGCTCCACTTCTTTTGCAGTTCTTCCTGTCCCCAAGGCAGATCCCCAAATGAAGAGGGATGAAAGGCTCCAGGTAATCCTGCCGTTTTCTGATCTCTTAAGAACCCAAATGCTGGAGGTGTTCTGAGCGAGTTGCAGAAACCTGTGGAATTTCCCTCTTGGCTGCAGCTCCAGCAAGCCACGTGGCACGTTGTGTTTCGACATCCTCCACTTTGTCTCACTGCCTGTGTTTCTCTTCTTCTCAGACTTCTGCATGGCCGAGTCTGGATTGCCTCGAACGGATTTGCAACATGTGGTGTGTGTGCTCTATAAATCAGCTATTCCCAACCTCGTCTTTGAGCATGCCACTGTGAACATCTTGCATTGTTATAAGAAGAGCAAGCAGAGACGTTCTTGGGAGGAGAATAGTTCCACCTGCTACTGCAAGTGTTCCAAAGGACAGAGCAGCCATCGGGCCTCCTCCTCCTCTTCCTCCTCCTCTCCAGAAAGTGCTGCTTTCCCCTTGAAGCATTTGGTAGCAGTCAACCTGGAGCAGCCAAAGAGGGACTCCTCGGGAGGAGAGGCACTCCCACCATAACTGGCCTCCTACGGCTCCTGCTCCAAGAGTTGCTCCCTGGATCTTGGAAGTGGGCTGCAGGCAGCTTCTCTGCCTCAGAAGGTTTCTGACTGGGGGGCTTCAAAGGGCTCCCATTGTGTTGTCGTTTTTTCTTTTCAAAGCCTGAGATTTTTGCCAGTGCGCTTGTGGAGGGCAGGAGTGTTAACCCATAAAAGGCTGAAAACATTCCCAGAAAGGCCTCCACACCTCTTATTGGTGGTGCTTGCACGACCAGCGCTTCTTCCAGAGAGTGAAGTTTTGAAGCCAGATGCCCCCCCCACACACACACACACAAAAAAGGGAAGGAATGGGGCTGGGAAGTGAAGCAGAAACCAACTGTGCATCTCTGTGAGGCTAGTTTCCCTAACCTCCAATGCAGCTTCGAGACATTCCAGGTAGTTGTGTCTTTTGTACCTTGGTACAAGGTAGTTATACCTTGGCCGCATTCCTCTCTTCCACCTTGGCTTGTTTTCTTCCTGCTTGCAGCAGACCCTGTGTTTAGATTTACTCTTATTCGACCTACAGCCAAAGGAAGAAAGAGATGCTGTGGTTGTAGTTTGTAGTTGCGTGCCTGCCTGCGCTTATGTGCGTGTCTCTCTGACTCAGGTGCCTGGGGCAGATGCCTTGGGACCTCCTGGCATCTCAGCTGGGATGCTCTTTCTCCAAGCTCCACTTTGGAGCCCTGCAGGGTCTCCAGAGAGCCCCTCTCCAGGATCCCCCATTCCACAGAGTGGCAGTGGGTCCTTTCCTAGGAACCCAGATGAAGCTCTTACCTGGATGCTTTTGCCTGAGAAGTTTCAGTGCGCCTTGTCAATGTCTCCGAGGACCAAGGCAGAAAGCATCCAGTGAGCCCATTTTAGCCAGAAATAGATGAACTTTGGGGAGTGGCTCTGGGTTGCCAGATTTTGGGCCAATCATTTCTCTTTAGAAATAAGGCTGATACTTGTACCATCCCCACTGTACCACCAGACCAATAATTATTTCCACAGAAGTCAGCAGGAAATGCCATATTGATATTTAATAGGCCTTGAGCAGTGAAGAAAGTGATGTAAATGCTTTATTCCTATGTTTTTGTTACTGGTGCCATCCGATGGTCACTTGAACTCCACAAAGTTGCTGATCAAACAGACAAAATTGTTCATCCTGTGAAGTCCGAGTTCTTAACCACCAATATAATTTGGACAGAATAACTGAAGATTGATTGATGGGTATGAAGAGGCAGCGTCTCCCTGGCCGCCTCGTCAGGCCAATCCGGGAGCCACAGATCTTTGCTCATTGAGTGGTGTGAGGTTGCTGTGACCTCCACAAAGTCCAGGTGTTGGGCTAACGTCAATCTGTGTTGATCTGTGTTTCCCAGCGGTCCATTAATAGATTATGCTATACCATTGATTTCTACTGTGGGAAATAACGGGGGGGGGGGGGGGAGACATTCAAGATGTGATCGATTCCAGAGAGTAGAAGCTGAGACAGGAAAGGAAGTTCTGAAAGCAAACATAGGCCATTCTCTCTGCAGGGAGGGGGGGGGGGGTACTCGGTTCCCAAACGATTGGGTGGTGATCGCATCTGAAATGGGCACCTCTCTCCTCAAACCTGCTTTTGGCATAAGCTAAAGATGTCCAGCAATTCAGCTCTCTCTGTTTTGTGAATTTCAAGGCACTTAAAGTAATTTCCATCTGTTGTACTTGTCTGGTAAAAGAAGTAGATTAGTTGTAATCATGTTTATAAAGTTTCCATGGATTAAAAAAAATCCACCTGATTCGTCTTGACTGTAGTTTTTGAACTTGTGTGAACTTAATTTGTAGAATAGTCAAGTCAGCTTGCAAAATATAACATGACCGATCAGAGACCACTTGCTCCTTGGGGTTAGGGTCAGCAGTTACAAAAGGTTGCCGTCCACTTCCTTTGGAGCTCTCTTAGAGGAGCTGGCCTGGATGCCTTTCCTGTCTGGGGTTCATACAAACACGTCCCTCTCTTGTTGGCATGGAGGAAAAGCCAACCCTGGGGTGAGATCGTCTGGGCTGAGTTTGACTCTGTTACCCCAGATGCAGTGGACAGATTGCTGGGTGGCCTTAATGCCA
>JAEANM010010481.1:0-15773 GCA_017656035.1 Myanophis thanlyinensis
TCTTGGAACATAATTCGTAAGTAGAGACTATTTTTTTCTCGTCCTCTTTTTTGGAAATCAAATATGGTCACCCTACAGTATACAAAGTAGAGTTTTTCTAATTTCTACTTTCTATCTTATTGCTAGCCCCCAATACAACAATTATCATATTAAAAAGTATTATATATCTATCCATCATCCCTTATTTTTAACTTTTTAAGCATCCATAATAGTAGTCCTAACCTTTACTTATACATATTAACTATAATAGCTTCTATCATACAACAGTATGTGTAACATTTTCCCAATATTTAATTTATAGTTCTATTTCCTAATCTTTAATAAAACAAATCCCATATTAAGATGTATTCTATATTTATCCATCATCTCTTGTCCTTTTTAGTATTTCAACTCTTATTGACTTTTTGCTCAGTCTCCTTTGCTCTTTCCTAGGAATCCTGTATCCCTCTACATCATTCTTGTTTAATCTAAATATCTTCTCTGCCTCTACATCAGCCTTGTTGAATTGTTCCTCAAAGACCATAGTTTTTGTAATCCTCAAAATCTGCTGTTTTACTCCCTGTGAGTTCTTTCAATTTATAAATCTTATTTAATGTTTTTTTTCCCTTTTGCCTCGTGAAATGTTCTATCAAATAATATTTGTAATCTAGAATTGCTCACCAAATTTCCCCAGGACACATTAACACAGAGAATCAATTTCAAGGACAATTCTTATCATTTATAATCCACATTGCTTTCACAGTTTTAAAAGGCTCACCAGTTATTCCTTAACTGCCAAAGAGTAACAGGTAGATACAATAGGAAAAAAAGAGAGATGGCCTTCCAGATGTTATTTGCCTTTTATTTTGTTTCTCTCCTTATCTCTTCCAAAGACTTTTCCAGCCCTATAATAATAATATGGTATGTTCTTTTGCTAGATGATATCAGAGCTCTAATTTTCAATACCAAGGCTGACAGTTGATTTTCAAAGTTCAATAAAAAGAAAAAAAGAAAACCATTTTTCTTTATATAATTTCTTCCTACAGTCAGTCAATATTTCCAGCAGATTTAAGTCACTTCACAACATCATAAATTCCAGTTCAGTGTTTCTATATTTTAAAATATAGTATTATTTTAATATTTGTATTCTTCCATTAAGGTTTCATTTCTCTTTTGTGTCTATATCTCCATGTGTTAATTTGCCACTTTCCCCATACTTCGGGGTTACATCAGATTACAGTGGAATTATAAATATAATAGATAACTAAACAGGATCTCTATCTCTTGACAGTATCTTGTCAATTGTTGACAGTATCTTGATTTAATTGTTGGCTGTCACATCATAGCTTGAATCAAATTAGTTCCAAATCTTGATCCTCTAATTTGCCTTGAGTCAGAACTGATTCACTTAGGCCTCTTTCTTCTGTGTCAGAGATTGCTACATTAATTATTTGGGACAATTAGACCTCAATATTACTGACTGACTCTGAATTCTCATGTGGAGGGACAATTGAATCTTAGTTCTTGCACTTTCAACATTCTGTTAAGAAATTGATAATGTTCTTTTATGGAATTGTATCTTAGCAGAGCAGGTAAAAAAAGTCCACCTCTTTTGTAGGACTCACAATTGTGGGGAAAAAATATCCATCTGGTTCAGTTCCAAGCCTGGAAAAAGGTAATGGAGACTAATGGAGGCTGGAGGCTGACTGTAAAGAGGGTCCATTTATTGATGAAGCAAAACTTCATGTTTGTGGTTCTGGTGCAGCTGACCACACAGAGTTGAGAGTGGATGGCTTTTATACCTTCTCTTGGGCTTTGCACTTGAGCTTCCTGTTCCTGTGCAAGAACATGTATTCTATTGGCTGTTGTCAGACTCCCATGGAACCATGTAGGGGTTATGTAGGGGTCATAGTTGCTTCTATAGGCAAAGCACAAATCCCAGATGTTTGTCTGAGCTAAGTTTGGTTGAAGTTTCTGAGGACGATGGGGCTTATGTTCTGAAAAGATGTTGGACAACTCCTATTGTGGTTCAAAGGTTTTTTTTGTGTTGGATCTTGGATGAGGGTATTTGCTTATGAATAGAGTTATCTGGATACTTGTCTTCTTTCAATAAGCTCTTTATCTCTTAAGTGCTGACATCTGCCGTGGGCTATTAAGGAAAGTGGGGGTTGCTTTCTCCTTCTAAAAAACATGTTTCTCCATTTCTCCCTTTGGGAAATATAATAATCTGCCTTTTAAAAATATTCCTCAATATATTCCATTCTTCTAGGAGGGTAGCTGCTGACTTTCTATGCTATCCTCTGCTGACTGCATTCCTAGAAATATCCACCACACCTTGCATCATATCTGGCCTAATATTAAAATTGACACAAGCTTTTCTCTTTTTGTCTCTTTTCCAATGTTCCCAGTTTTTCAAGATCCACCACTGAATTTATAGATGAGAATATTTGTAGCTCAGAATGGAACTGTGGGATCCTTGGTGTTGTTCTCTGACCTTGGTTTTCTTGCAGTTATTTTCAAATCCAAAAAAATCCAAATCCATTATATTAGCCAGCTAGGTAACATTAGCAGTGCTAGAAGGGAATGGGGTTTGGTCTCTGTTTAACATACAGTGGCATGCCCTGGCAGTGTTAGTGGGAGTGTTTCTTAGTGGCTCCCTCTCTTCTACCAGTGATGATATTACCTAGTTTGGTATGAAAAGTCTGCAAGAAAACAGGCAAGCTCAGAGAGCACCAAGGACTTACAATTTTACTTTCTTACACTAGGGGGAGGTGTATTCCCAAGATATTAAGAGACTTGCCTAAACAGGACAAGCCACAACTTCTTAGAACAAGATAATAAGCACAGAAGCCTGTTCACCAGTACTGGCTGTGATCAGCAAGTATGTCTTTCTGTCTGACTCCCTGGTGGAGCTATTGTTGGTATCTCCCCAGAATAATTATCCCCAAATTTACAGAGGAAACCTAAGAACCTCCTTAAGAAACTATGAGCTTAAGTGCAAGTGATTGCTTACATCAGGGGAAAAAAAATATGTGGAAACCCCCAAAATATTAATGAGGTGTGAGTAGATATGTGTACTCCAATGTGTTTCTATTTATATAGTGAAATAATTGGGTATGCTTCTAACATATCTGACAACTGAGCGCTTTATTTTTGTAAATTGAACGCAACCTCTCTCGGTGCATTAACTTAACATTGCTCGTCTTCTTCCCTGGCATTTCAAAATTCATTAGTTTTTTCTGAAATATTTCCCAAAGGCTTATTTTGAATCCCTTGGAATCACTTTTAATGCCATCTTTCCAAACAGTTTTGATAGGCTGCAATTGCTTTTGCACAATAGAAATAATACCACAATAAAATTACTTTGGATGCGATTAAAACAAGCCACAACCAATAGCCCGTGGCAGAAGCAGGGTAAGGATTGGGTCAATAGAGAAAGGGTCACTACCTTTTCCAGCCAAAACAAAGGGTTAAACTTAAGGGGAAAATTTGTTTGGTACTTCTTGGTTTTGGTATTCATTGTGCCTTCCGGAACCAATTAATAAGTACCAAGATACCACTGTATCTGCATTTAACTTCAGCTTGTTCACTCTTGTCCAACGAATGTTAAATTTGATTGGAATAACATAATCAAGTTTCAATTCTCAACAATTTGAGGTAAATATTAAACAGGAAAGAAAACTAAATGGACCTTATGACTTAACAGCTGAGATATCAAAGAACAGTCCCTCAATTCCACCTTCAGGATCTATAGAAGGAAGAGGGGATGTCACTTAATCCAAGAATTAGCATGGTAAGTGAATATCAAGAATCAACCAGAGGTCCAAGAGAATGAGCACTACTACCTTCACAAGGTAGGTCAACCATCAAGGCAATTTAGGCCACTTTAGTCCCATATCCCACTCTCGTATTCTGTTAAAAGTAGTCCAGATAGTAATTTCCAGGGTCAAATAGACTTGCAAGGATTCTATCTGCTCAATCACTATGGGTAATGACAATGGACAATTACAGGTATGCAGTCTTTTAGCTTTCCCAGGTCAAAGGAACTCTTTTAGCTATCCCTCTTAAGAAAGGGGATCATGGCATGGTGAAGAAGTATGGATTACTTAACCATGCAGCCAGTCCCAAAGTGGTTTATTTAATCAGCAAGTAGGACAATGCTTGAATATCAACATTATTTGTTATTTAATGCTTCACAACTAGAAGGAATTTAAAATACAAGGGTACAGTTACCGAAATTATGTCATTATATCCTACTCTATTGTTATACTAAAATCAAATTTTAGATGGATCTGATTGATTTTACCAATAAAAAATGATGCAAATTCCTCACTGCAGACCACCAACTCTTCTGGTTCCTCCCACCTGGATGATAAACAGGCAAACTGTATTTAAAAAATAACCATGATCTAAAACAACCAGGATCTAAAAATATGGTACAGGCAGAGAAATAGAAACTCTATTGTGTCCTCATTCTGATTTGTTTTGAGATTTCTTCAAGTAATACTCAAATGATCATTCCACCCACCTTGTTGCTTTCAACTTCCTATTAAATCAAGATGCTGATTTTATTCTATGAGGGCCAAAGAGGGCATTTAGGAGCAATGGTCTACCATCTACACAGTTTCTGTGTACCATAAATTGGACATGATTTCAGAAACCTTACCAAAAAATAAGGCAACAAAAAAATTTAAGTGCATTCCAGAATCCATTCAGTTGTATTAGGAAATTGGGATAGACATTTTAACTGATCTTCCACACTCCCACAGAGTTTCACATCGTCATCCCCACAGCTTATCTAAAGCTAATGGGTGAGTGTGACCTACTGCTTGCATAAAGACATATACTAGTTGGGACAGGTGCAAAATTCCCACCCTGAGTAGTGAATGCTGAAAACTCCCCATACAAAAAATTCTAAGAAGAACTCACACTACCACTGCTCCACCTAATTCAGGAAGGAAGATTATGTTAAGTAATACAGCAAGATAATCCTCACTGTCCCAGCTACTCACAGCAGAGAACAAATCTCTGCAGTTCAGAGCTGGTAGCATGAATTGAGCATGTTTGGTAAAGTTGCTTTAGATTTGTAGATGTAAAAACACTGAGGGTGTAGTTCTAGAATGTCATAGAAAATGCATAAAGCCAATCTACTCTGCACTAGTCTTTTTCATCATCACCTTTAGCATGTTTCCCAATGTTTAGTATGTTTCCTTGCAGAGGCTTGTAGGAGAGCCTGAAATTCTTAGAGTTCTCAAAAATAGAAAATATACAAAACTATGAGAGGATCCCTGCTTAGAGAAATTCCAGTGTAAGAATTAGTTCTTTCTTCTAAACCTGGGTTGAGTAAGATGTGATACATGTGTCACTTCACATTTTTGTAATGGTTACATTTACTCCAGATAGTGGTTTAGGAATTTAGAAAAAAAGTGATGCATAGGTAAAATAAGGGTTTCCCTACACAATCATATCTGATTCTAAGGGGCAGTGCTCATCTCTGCTTCTTAGTCAAGGGAGCCAGCATTGTCTGAAGATGCTTCCATGGTCATGTGGCTAGCACAATACATGTGTCTCTTCATTTTTGTAATAGTTACATTTTCTCTAGATTGTGGTTTGGGAATTAAAAAAAAAAGAGTGAGGCAACAAATCTTAAAGACACTTACTGGACGATTGGGGGCATGGGGAACCTCTTTTCTGAACCTGAAATGTATTGTTGCCTAGAATTATAGAGGATAATATTCTTTTTGTTTTGTTTTGTTTTGTTTTATTCTGTTTACTTTTAGGAGTCACTTGTACAATCTCATCTCATATCAGAAATGCAGGAACTAGATAGTGGGAAATTATTAATTTAAATTAAAAAGATTAAAAACTTTAATAAAAATATAAATGTATATACTTCTAGCCCAATGCTTGGCAATGTTGATGGCAGGCATATTTCCAACCAGCAAATTATTCTGTGTGCATGGATTTAATTTTTTCTTAAACTGCTTTTTAACTTTTTTATGTATCTCTTTTTAAACGGCTGTGCACCGCCCCAAGTCCCTAGGGAGGAGGGGGCAGTATAAAAATGTTTGAAATAAATAAATAAATAAATGTCAGTCCCAGGGGGCATTATAAAAACTGGTTAATTATTTGAATACTGCCAAATTCACATAAATATGTTTGTTCTCTGGGAGAAACCCTAATTTTTCCATCTGGTCTTCAGTTCTAGCCAAACCAGTGCACAGCCTTATTTCAACATTTCTAAACCGTCCACTCTGCTTCGGAACCTCCAGGTAACTTCTCAAGTGGTTCTATGTTTAATGTGAAGTTTCCATGTTTTTAATTGTTTGATGTATAGTAACAATTTCCTTGGCACAATCTAAAATGCTCCTTTTTTATTTCAATCTTTTTTATAGTGTTTACTTGGGCCAAATAATGAGTGTGCCAGATCATGTAACAACTGTCCATATTCAATATCTTGTGCCATTTATTTATTTATTTATTTTATTTATTTGATTTATATACCGCCCCCTCTCCCGAAGGACTCGTATACTCCTTCTGACACATGGGGGGTGGTATTCCCACCAAGATATATAGTTTGTCAAGTGGGACGGGGCAAAGACATCCAGTAACAATGCAGCATGTATCTATCCACCTGTGTAGAGTGTGCAGACAGGCCCCAAATGGGGCAGGTGTACTCTCCCCCCCAGTAACACAATGTAAGGGCAGCCATTTGTAGAGTAATAGTAGTTCCAGCCAGCTTATGGTGGAGATTATTACAAGTGGAGATCTTTTGGTTTAAATTGCAACCATGTCAAGTCAAGTCAAGTAGGTTTTATTGTCATTTCAACAATATACAGTACAGTATACAGTGCAATGAAACAACATTTCCCCAGGACCAAGGTGCTACACCAGACAACTAGATAAAAAAGAAGAGCAGAACACAGAACTACACATAGCTTTAAATCTACGAACTTAGAAAAAAAAAAGATAAATACACAAGTATTTATGATTCTAGTTTCTTTGTGTTGAGGAGTCTGATAACTTGTGGAAAAAACTGTTACACAGTCTGTTTGTGCGGCCCCGAATGCTTCTGTACTTTTTTCCAGATGGCAGGAGAGTAAAGCGCATGTATGGGGGGGGGGGTCAGCCACAATGTTTCTGGCTTTACAGATGCAATGTGTGGTGTATATATCCATGACAGAGGGTCATGGATATATACACTATTTGCTGTATTTATATATATACTATTTGCTGTAGGGTCTTGCAATCTGAAATGGTACAATTCCCAAACCAGGTGGTGATGCAGCTGCTCAGGGTGCTCTCGATGGTCCCTCTGTAGAAGATTGTGAGGATGTGTGGTGGAAGTGTGCTTTCCTCAGTTTCCTCAGAAAGTAAAGATGCTGCTGGGCCTTCCTTGTTATGGAACAGGGACCAGGTGAGATTCTCTGCCAGGTACACACCAAGGAATTTGGTGCTCTCTACAATCTCCACGGAGGAGCCATTGATGTTCAGTGGGGAGCAGTTGTGTTGTGTCCTCCTGAAGTCAACAACCATCTCTTTTGTTTTGTCTACATTCAGAGACAAGTTGTTGGTTTTACACCAGTTCTTTAACTTCTCCACCTCCTTTCTGTATGCTGTCTCATCATTCTTGCTGACAAGACCCACCACAGTCATGTCATCAGCAAATTTTATGATGTGATTCGAACTGTGCTTTGCTGCACAGTTGTGCATCAGCAGGTGAACAGCAAGGGACTGAGTACACAGCCCTGAGGGGCTCCAGTGCTCAGTATGATGTTGTTAGAAGTGTTGTTCATGATCCGGACTGTCTGAGGTCTTCCAGACAAAAACTCCAGGATCCAGTTACAGAGGGAGGTGTTCAGGCCCAACAGGGTCAGCTTCCCCATCAGGTGTCAGGGAATGTCTTTTAAAGATTAATGTTTCAGTCCAATGTAATGCCAAGGTAATTTGGCATCTCACATTATATAAGACTCATTCCGTCCCAGATAATATCTAGTCTATATACAAACTTACATAGAGAGGGGGAAAGAGAGCGTGAAGTTTTGTCTTGTCTTTTGTTTTGCTTTGTTTTTGAAGAGGGATTTTAACTGATAAGCTGGAGGAAGTCAGACAGACTGCTATTCCATTATGCCTTTACAATGTTTCTCATCCAGTTGGATTACTTCTAACAATACCGCCCCAAAAAAACAATACATTTACAACCAAGTTCTTTATAATGGTTTTCTGCATAATATTTAATTATCTAAATCTCAGTAGTGAGATTTGTCTGATGGCAAAGAGGCAAAGTGAATCAAATCTGAAAAAAGCAGTCCCACAAAGAAGTGTAGGATTGCTCAATCTTGGGATTAAAGAAAGTCAATCTGATATGTAAGTATGCCTGTATTCAGAAAGGCCTTTAATTACATTCATATTATCTTTTGTCTTTATATTAATTGCAACACATCGTATAAAAACATTCATTAACAATGGCTGATTATGGAACCTGTAGACTAGTAACTAAGTTCAAATGCGCCAAATGGAAATCATACATATTTTATCTATTTTGATCCCTGCTCCCAGTCCAATTTTGTCTCCCCTATAATACTTGAGGATGTTTGTTCTTGTGTGTGCATACGTTTAAGAAACTAAAGTTTTAAGCAAGGATAAATATCCTATAGAGCAGTGGTGGCAAACCTTTGATGTCACCAAGTGCCAGCCTTCATGCCGGAATGGCACGCCAAACTGTCCCATGAAACATGCTCAGCCCTGCTAGCTCTGCATCCCATTCTCACACACCATTGCGCACCAGCCAGGTGGCTTTCACCATGCGGGAGTGCTGAAACCCAGAAGCGCAGGGTTCCAGAGTGGCCTGTATGCATATGTGACAAACAGATGGCCAGCGTGCATGTGCATACCAGAAAAAGGACATTCAGCTCTCAGAGCACGTGTGCGTGCTGGGATGCTGCAGTTCTGGATTTCGGCACTCATAGTTAAAATGCAATGATAACTATCAACCGCCAAATCTTGCTCATAAAGTGAAACCCTTTAGTAGAGAGGTCATTTAAGCTCTCCAGAAAGAGCACACCCAGGAGAAGCAATCCTTAGATCCATTGCACCACTTAAAGATACCAGCTGGTCTCACTCACCTCATAAGATAGCCTAAGGAAATCATCTAGATGTAAAGAAAGATCACATGCCCCCCAGAAAAACAGTAAGAAAGATTTCTGAAGCTGCTTCTTTTCAGGAACAGAGATTAACCTTTTTCCTTCCAAACAAAGCTGAATAGGACAAATTATCTCATCAATAAACACAGGATTAAACATCACCAAGCACAGAATTAAACTTCACCAAAAACCAGTTTTAGACCAAAAGTCAGAAATGGTATGTCAAACTCACATTTGAACATCAACCTTTCTAGCTAGCCTAGAAGACTTGCTGAATGTGACTCATCTTGGTTCCTTGTCATTAAAAGCTTCTTTCCGGCAGCTCTGCTTTGTTATTCAATTATTTCTTCAAATTGCTGGAAGAATGCCAACAGGGGAGTATTTCCTACCAACAGCAGTGTAAAAAGTTTCCCTTCCCCTTTAAGTTTCTGTAAGCAGGGCAATAAAGATTAGGCTAGAAACAACACCAGAATCTTCCTTACAGGATTAACCCTATAAAGTAGAAAAAAAAACCAAAAGATTTCCTCTAACAACTGGTTCTCCGAACTGCTTAAAAATTTACTACCAGTTCTAGCAAATAGGCTAGAACCGGTTGAATTTCGCCTCTGATGTGGAGTCAAAACTAAAAATCTATTGATTTCAATATCCCATCGCATTGAAATATAGACCCTATGTTTTGAGAACTCCTCTGGATGGAGAGTCAGAAAACTGGGAGGTGAAAAAGTAGACAATTACATATTTAACTCTAGCCACAGTTACTTAGCACACATAGAATTATTTCAAAGAAAACTGGCATGAAAATCAAAACTAATCAGTGGTAGCTATGCTAGGGTGAAAGCTAGAATCTTCCTATTTTTACCCTTATCATGGGTACTTGATGGCCTTTTTGCCACTCCAAAGATAAAATGCTCCCCAGCCATTATTGAATGGCAAGAATTGCACACCGAACAAAACCTTACCCACTGAATGTCCCACTCACACAGATCAATATTTGCATTTTGATTCCCACCACTCAGTGGAGCACAAGATGGGAATCATCAGAACCTTACTTCACTGAGCTGAAAGCCTGCAAAGATGGGAAAGGAAAGAATGTAAACACATCAAGGAAGTCCTCAGACCATGTAGCTATCCCAAGTGGGACTTCATCAAATCTTAAAAAAGACCCTAAAGGAGCTCCCCTGTAATAGATAATGATGAGAACAACAAATGAAGCAACGTTGTCATTCCATACGTTCAGGCATATAGGAAAAGCTCAGAAGGATCTTCAGCCAACATAACATATGTGCACACTTCAGATCAGTGGTGGTATTCATCTGGTTTGCACCAGAACCGATACTTAGTTTTTTTGCTCCGAAATGGCCAGACTGGCTTTCCAGCAAGCTATGTGGGTTGGAGGCACATGAATGCACACTAGTCTGGCATCTCAAAAAACCAGGGAAACACAGCAACTTCCTTCAGCTGTTTAGTTCCTGAAAGAAAAGGAGACAGCCAGAGCCAGAACTTGCTTGGCTGATGGGAAGGACTTCCTTCCTTCTGTCTTCCGCCTAAACATTGGAAATCAGTTTTGGGGCATCTGAGTGCAACTTGGGAGGAGTTAAGCAGAAATATCTTTTTGCATTTGCTATGAATAGCCAGAAAGAGTAGAACATGCCGCTCCCAAGCAAAGCTGCTGAGTGCCGGAGCAGAAAGTGGCAGACTAAACCAACCAATACAAGTCTTTGAAAGGAAGCTACGGCTCTATTTGTCTTTAGAAAAGTGATGAAGATCTGTCCCCCCCCCCCATGCATTTGGATCCAGTTGAGTTTTCTTAATGGGTGATAAAGGGGGTATGGGTAAGGATAGGCACATGCATAGAAAGAATAGTTTAGACAGAAACTTTTTTTATTTTTTAAAATATTTTTATTAATTTATAAAAGTATTTACATAATAACAAGCACTTTAAACACACCGTGACACACATAGATATATCTTATAGTTATTTACAATCCTTATCTTCCATTCCTATATTTATGATCTATCCATCTGTACAGATTATTCCAGACCACGTAATATTATTTCTCCTCTTTTCCTTTCATTTTCAGCGTTAGTCTGTCCATCTCTGCACATTCAAAAATTTTACCAATGACCATCTCCATAGATGGTCTATCCCAGGGATGGGCAATTATGGCTCCTTCATGACTCGTGGACTTCAACTCCCAGAATTCCTGAGCCAGCATGGGAGTTGGGAGTTGAAGTCCACGAGTCATGAAGGAGCCATAATTGCTCACCCCTGGTCTATCCTCTTGAGAAACGTTTTTTAGCATTCATTATACTTTAGGAATTGCTTTAAGAAGGTGAGAAAAAAGCTTAATGATTAACAGAAAGGCAGCCTATCAGCACTTGTTTTGATATGGTGGTGAGAGATGATTTTGTGGTGACTAAACTGCTTAAGTAACTAAAGTTTTGATTTGCTAAGTATTTTGGCTATGAAAATAGGTTACCACAGAGCTCAATCCAGTGAATGTTGTTCATAAGCCCAAAATACAATGTTTGCTCCTATACAGTACAGTGGTGTTGCCAGCAAAATTAGTAAGAATTATGTAATCCTTTTACATTATTACACACACCAGCTTTTCTATGCTTATGCTACAAAACATCTCTTTGTCTTCCAGGTACCCCAAGACTTTGTTGTTTTGGTTGCAACAGACTAATATGACTATGCCTTTGGAAAACAGGTAAATTAAGAATGTCTGCCTACACTACAAAGTTACCTAAGACAGAGCAGGAATTTCTTCTTTTAGCAAAAAGAATAAATAATTCCATTACATTTTGCATGCAGGTTATTATCATGGTATCTGAGATGCCAGATGATCTTTTAAAATGATTTTTAGCAATGAGTCAGAGAAAGGAAATATTTCCTCCAATATTTCATTATTTCTTTGGGGCTTTAATTGCTCCTCCTTTAAACCCCATTAAAAAGATAATCATAGTAGCAATCTTACTAGTTAAAAAGATGTGATGTCTGCTTTCTGTGGTTTTCAAAGTCATGTCTCAATTTATCTAAGATACCCAGGATTCCCTTGGTAAGCTCAAGACATTCATACAGCATATCGAGAAGGCCAGTAAACCACTGTCATTAATGTCAAAGATTGAAGCTGAATTGCCATTGTCTCTGAAGAGGTTCATATGCCAGAATGTAACAGAAATTAATTACAAGAAACTGTTAACACTATGAAATTGATAATAAAATGTGCTTTACAAAACACATGAAAGATGTATTATGTTTTTCTTTTGCTGACAACCCCCCCACCCATGTTAAACATAGAGATACAATTTTTGACATTAATGACAGTAGTTTACTGTCCTTCTCGATATGCTATATGAATGTCTTGAGCTCACCAAGGGAATCCCGGGTGAAATATAATTTATTCACTTTGTCAGAAATACTGATTATAATCCAGAGTACTTGAGGCATAAGATGCTAATAAACACTCTCTTACAACTCTTAGTACTATCATGTTATTAATAAATATGAATATGGATTCATTTAAAGCAGTTAATGTTTAATGCTGTTGCACATTTTTCTTTCTTGCTTTTGAGAATCTAAGTCACCTTCTAACATTTTACACAATGCTTACCATCTCTTTTAACAATAAGTGTTCTCTCCCACACTTTGATGCCTTGAAACAACATGTCCCCAGTCAAGAAAAGAATTATAATGGCCTTTTCAAATAGCTCACAATTGCTAATCCCATTACATCATGAGATCCCTTAGGTAAAATATCTCATCACACACAACTATTAAGTCTGTGATATCATTTGAAAAGTTTAATTTGGGCATCCTAAAAGTATCTTATGCTTTATTGCCTTCTAATCTGTGGCATAATGCTTTTGGAAAGACACTGTGTGTCTTTGTAGTTCTTCTGTCAGGTTCCATTAGGTTCCAGCAGAAACAGAAACGGACTCAGCCTTGATTGATGAGAATCAGGATTTATTCTGCCATAACCTCCAGCAAAAATTGACAATTACCATCATAGTAAAGTGAAGTTAGCATTGCCTTCCTGTTCTCCCTCCACCAGTTAAATGCTATCTGCCACTCCCCCACCCCGCACATCCACCACACATGTGTGCCCCACTCCACCCCACCCCACTCTGGAGCTCAACTAATCATAGTTTCTTCGTTTGTTGCCTTGTGTTTGTTGTGATCATCCGGAAGAAGCAAGGCAGCACAGACACTCTCAGCAATTGTGTGGGTGAGCTGGATCAACTGCACTATGACCAACACTTCTCGTAGCTGTTGGGGTTAGGGTTTCTGAGTTTATTTTCAATGGCTACAGTCCTTGCTCTGCTGCAATACCAATGCTCTGCTGTTTCGCACACAGCTGAGTATCAGTTTGGAAAACCCCAATGTGGCCCCTCTTCTTGAATGGCAGCTCTGGGTTATATAATATGCCTGGAACTGACACTTCTACTGTGATAGTTTTGAGCATTTAAGGAAGCAGGATCAAATTTGATGATATCAGTTGCTTTTTGTCTTTTTAAAATTAATATAAAGATTTTGCTAATGAACAGCATTCAGCTAGATTCATTAACTTCAATTAAAACCTCAAATGTCACCAGGAGCTATTTCTAAATACAATGCCTCTTTCTCAGAACAGGTAGTCTTTCACTTAGTTCAGTTAGTGACTGTTCGAAGTTATAACAGTACTAAAAAAAGTGACATGACCATTTTTTCACACTTACAATCATTGCAGCATCCCCATGGTCACATGATTTAAATTTGGATGCTTGACAACTGACACAAATTTATCACATTTGCAGTGTCCCCGGGACATGTAATAGCCTTTTGCAATCTTCTGACAAGCGAAATCAATGAGGAAACCAGATACATTTAATAACCCTATTACCAATTTAACAATTGTAGTAATCCACTTAACAAATGTGGCAAGAAAAGTCATAGAATGGGATGAAACTCACTTAACAAATTCCTCCCTTAGCAACATAAATTTTGGGCTCAATTGTGATGGTAAGTTGAAGATTGATTAAAATGAAAACATTGCTAGTTGATAAGGGAGAGACAAGAAGAAAGGTATGATTAGTATTGGTTCTCGGAATGAAACCAAAGCAGAGATCAATTCAAATTATAGAGCTGTAACTGTGTTACAACAGTTAATCTTGTTTTCATATCTATCTTTTCCAGTAAAATAGATTGCATTATTGGAATTAAGATGAATTAATCAAGATAGATTTAATCCTCATATACCCATTGATAAATGTTGTTTCCAATTGCCAGTTAAACAGCAAACACTTAACCTTAGCTAAAAACAAGTGCATGCCTTTTTTAACTAGTCAGTTCAAACTGGTGAATAAAATCAGATGCTTCCCAAATAAAACAGATGACTGGGCACATGAAAAGAAATTTGGAAATGTTCAGAATTGAATCAAAAGCAAGCCTTGATAAAATCAACAATTGAAGTAGGAGTTTGTCTGATTTACACAGTACTAGTGTGGTTATCCCTTGATTGATTAGGGAATTAAGAACTTCATTGGAATGGTTAAGTAGCCAATGCTTAGAATTGCCCTGCTTTAGCAATAGGTTCCAGGTGAACTAAGAATTTCTGGAAAATGCAGAACATTTTCCCCTAAATTCTGAAAGCAGTTTTTTGTAAAAAATAAAATAAAAATCCTTTACTTAGCATAGATTTAGCATAGATTTGTCCAAATCTTTGATTTGGCAAGGATGTCCATGACAAGGGAGAAAGAACATTCTTCTTGGTTTATTTTCAAGACAACTCCTTTTAATCCCCCAACCCCTCCTGGAAAACTATGTGGTTTTTAAAAATTATAACTCATTAAGCATATGATTCCATGCTTATGCCTATAGTTCTTAATAATAATCAGCAATACATGCAGTTCTCCTATATTCTGCTAGAAGATATGATAAATATTTATACAAGAAAGGCAGCCTGAGGCTTGAAGTCTACATGCGAGCTCAGAAAATTGTACACATACTATGTGAAGCCCCTTCACAAGTTGTCCCCAAATCAGAGATGAAATTCAACCGGTTCTAGCCTATTCACTAGAACCGGTAGTAAATTTTTATGCAGTTTGGAGAACCAGTTGCTAAAAGAAATCTCCTTTTGTTTTTCCTACTTTACAGGGTTAATCCTGTAAGGAAGATTCTGGTGTTGTTTCTAGCCTAATCTTTATTGCCCTGCTTACAGAAACTTAAAGGGGAAGGGTTGTTTTGAGATTTTTACACTGCTGTTGGGAGGAATTACTCCCCTGTTGGAGTTCTTCCAGCACTTTGAAGAAATCATTGAATAATGAAGCAGAGCTGCCGGAAAAAAGCTTTTATGACAAGCAATCAAGATGAGCCACATTCGGACTTCCTGTTTGGCTTCTTCGGCGGCAGGTTGGAATCCGCGATCATCCGCGGTTTCGATCTGTGCTCTCTTGCTAGAACTCCTTGACCCTCCCCGTAGAGGAGGTAAGAGGAGGTGAAGAGGGGAACTGCCAGAGCTGGGGGGAGATATCGTAAATCTTTCCCTTATCTGGCTTAAATTCCTTTGTCTGAAGGCAACTGAAGCGGTGCTCAGAAATGGCCACCTCAAGGAAGAAGTCAGGCAGGACACAAGAATGCGCTGGAGGACTATGCTGATAAGAGAAAAG
>JAEANM010010482.1:0-15773 GCA_017656035.1 Myanophis thanlyinensis
AGATAGATAATGACCGGGAGCTTCATTTTTATTGGCTTTTGATTCTATCCACACCTTGAATGTACTTCTAAAGTATTAGATATATCATGAAATCAGATCTGTGATAAGAATCCATTATCAGGAGAGAGTTTCAAATTTTCTTTACAATGCATCAGCAACATTAAGCCTGATGAATATCTCCTATATAATTTGAGTATTAATTCTGGGTATTTCCAGAAACTGTGGCCAGTTTGGAAATAGAAACAGTCAGATTTAAATGCCAACTTTCTACTGAATACATTTTTCTTCACATCATATGTACATATCCGAGCAATCTTTCATTTTTGTTACATTTCTTTTAAAGAAATCTACTTTGTTCTTTTGGAGTAAATCTAGAATTTCTTCATTTTTCTGCAAGGCTTGGCTCTTAGCTAACACAGTTGGCCAAGTGTGCTCCATATCATTATCCTTATTCTACTGTTGCCATTAATTGCTAGACTTTTTAAAGACTTCTTTTATGACTCAAAACAAGTTTAAGAATTTTGATGGCGACTAAACAAAACCTGGTGGCAGCACTTTTATTTAACACAACTGATTTGACATCTGTTTTCTCTCTGCCCATGCTCTTCTTGGTTTTGGTAAGGTTTAGCTTAATTTTTAATGGCATGAATTGAATATTTTCTCTCAGTGTTCACTGGTGGAAAAATTATTTTTTGACCTTCATTTTTATTCTTCTTTGATAAGAGTGTTCATCATATTTTCTTTAAAGGAAAAAAAATAGGCTAAATTTTCATTGGTTCGATGTTGCCAGTGTAAAATTGGAAACAGTCATTGTTGTGCATTGCCTACTTTGACTGCTTTGCTTCTGTTTTACAGGACGATGCTGGTTAGATGCCCTGGAATTGGCCTTGCGCTGCTCCAGCCTCTTTAGGATAAGTGCTTCTAAGCAAGCGAAGGATGGAGATCTGAATTGCTCAAATGATTCTTCACACGCTGGGCTGTACAACTTGCTCCACACAGCGACAGTCTCAGATCAGGAACTTTTCCAGTAAGAATGAGCTTCTTTCAGTTGTATATATTCTGAAGTTGGAAATGCTTCCTATGTGGAACTGATTTCCCCCGACCCCCTTTAATCCATTATTATCTCTTGTCCAGTTGGTCAAAATATACTATAGTGGGTTTTTTTCCCTTGTGAAAAAGAAAAATGAAAGGATAAATGGCATAGATTTGGGAAAGGGAACTCAGCTGCATTGCTGTTTCTCCCTTTTATAAATTTCCAGAATTTCCTTTTTTGCGGAAATTTTTAGCAAGTTGCACCAAAATGTTATGCATGTATATTCAAAAGAATGTATATTCAAAATAAGCAAAGAATGCATATATATTTGTAACCATAGATGGAATCCATTTAGTTTCTTCCACTAATAAAATTGATTCTGGCACTAGAACATGAACAAAACATATTATCTAGACAATATGCTTTGTTACATTTTTTTGTATTATATTTTCTGTAATAATGTTGGAACGTAACATCCACTTACTGCTTTGGAATCAGTTCCAGATTGTGTATTTGTCCATCATTTCCCAGGTCTGCATTGCCCATACTAGCAAGAATTGGTACTGGCTATTTTTTTAGATCAGGAAATTATTCCCACATGGCCACACAGAAAACTGGGACTGTTATGAAGGGCCAAACTAATAGGGCTGGTACTGCCACTACCACTACCACCACCATGGTTGTTGCCATGGGCCACACAAAAAAGCCAAAGGGCCGGATGTGGGCTGTGGGCCGTAGAATTCCAGATTTCATTTAGATAGCTATAAAAACATTTCAGGAATCAGGAGTGACTAAGGCTATCTATCTAAAATGGCACCACATTCAAAAGCGGCTTTCTTCTGAATCTTAGTGGCTGGGGAATCACAGTAGAGAATTACTTTTGCTTTTGTCTCCTTTTTCTGGAATCTCTGAAGTAACTTGTCATTTTGAACGCTGATCTCGCTAGGTCTTTGGTCTGATCTAGCTGCAGCAGTCAAATAAACCTTCACAATATAATCTAGAAAGTGAATGTTCAGATAGTGATCTTCCAGAATATCTAACCATCCTAGATGTATCACTTAAAGGTATCATGCTGGGATAAATCCTCCAGTTAAATAACGTCTCCTTAGGAAAGTAAGCTAATTAAGCTGACATGATCTCATTATTAGGTCACTTAATTACACTTAATGCTTTTTCAGATTATTTAAACTAGCCTTGAAGGGAAGAGTAGCAGACTACTTAACTTGACATTATGATTTAAAGAATTAGTTATTCATTGTTGGATCATTTTGCTCCTCAGTGTTTATTGCGTTTCTGTGCTGGCTGATTACTTTCTCTCAGTTAAGACTGTTTTGAGTGAAAAATTGAGATTAATGCACCCCTTCTCTGCTTGTTATTATTGTACACCATAGAGTGTCCAGTCCAAATGGTTTGGATATTTTCTTAATAATAAAAGTTTTCTATTGATAGAGAGTCCTGTTGTCAGCTGATAAAGGGATTCTTTCCACAGCATTTTGATGTCATAGTTTGGATTAAGCTTACTACATTTATTTTATGATTCTAAATTACCTTATTTCATAATCTGTCATAAGATGCTAGATCATTCCTATTATATTGTTACCCATATTAAGAAATATACCCCATTTGCTTTGGGGAATTCATCTGTTTTCCTTTAGTGGGTTGTTAATGTTTATCTGACCATTAGGCAGTCACCAGCTCCATATTTCAAAACAGGTGGAAGTTCTAAAATAAGGATGTTTGGTCAATAGATTGCCATGGAGACAATCTTTTGAAATAGGGGGTGTACCTACATATTCTGTGTTGTGTTCATATTCTGAGAGACGCTTCCTTCAAATTCTGGCAACTTGCTATATAGCTATAATAATTAAGGAGGTTCTGGATAAAGATTTTATTTTTCTCTGTCGTTCTATTCCAATTATAGCAGTTTTTCTTTATTGCAAGATGCAAAGAAGATTTCTCTGAGCCTAAAGAATCAGTCATCAACCACCTTTTTCAGGTGAAAGAAATGTAAATATATCACGTTGAAGGAAATGGCAAGCACTTTTCCTTCCAATGATTAATAGCTTAAGAGCCAAGAAGTACTCAGTTCCATTCTTAATATTGGTTATGAAACCTGTCAATAGTCCTAGAGACAACTAAAGTAGGATTGGATTTCAGAAGTTGTTCTGTCAGCTTATGAAAGCAGACTTGAAATACGTCCTCTGTATCTATGTCAATTTGCTACTCAGCATGGCATGCAGACTAACCATGGATTTTCGTGCAACTCAAGTGGGAATCAACTCCATCTAGAAGATGAAAACCTCAGGTGTTATCTTGTTACATCTTAGAAAAAGCTGAGAGGCGATAATTTGGCATTTTATGTTAAATGACATACATTCTGTATGTGATTTTAAAAAAATCAAGCTTAGCATATCCTGCATGTTGGAATGAGCTATTATTTTCTCCATGTATCCTTATTTTGCATAGTATCATCAGGAAAAATGTGTTCTCTAAAAAAAATGTTCTCTAAAAAAGTTAAAAGTGTAGGAATTTAATTGTATGTCCAGAAAGCAGTAAATTAATCTATGACCTAGAGACCGACATGTCCATAAATATCCCACCTTTCCTTAAATTTGTATGGTAGTTTGAATGGTCTTGACACAGAGATAAACTTTATTAGATTTTTAATATTGAAATAAATTACTATTTTAAAAAAAGAATAGATTCTAAACTGCTCCTAGTCAGAGTTTTTATGTGCATATATTCTGTTATTCATGGGATTTTATATTAGGCAAGGAGGAAGAGTCCAAATACGAAGTTTCCCACCATTATTTCTTTTTCTGACCAACGGAAATCCATTAAGAAAGAAAGATGCAATATTTTTTGGCTGGAAAATGTTACAAGTGCCCATCTATAAATACACAAAGCCATTATCCACTGTAATACTTTTCTGAGATGCATCAAAAGTAAAGGCCAACTCAGCTAATATAAATAGATGTCGGTCCATTGAACTACTGTAAATATATAGCTTGGCTTAAAGTCAGAAATCACTATATTTTATTAGTGTGCGACTGTAAAGCTTCATAGCAAAGCCTTTCAGATTCTGGGGAGGCTTTTATGAAAGCAATCTTACCAATTGCACGTTTTCAGGAGTGATTAATCTTTTTCCATTTTTCGTTTGTGGCTTTGGCTTAGCAAACAGTGGAGTTAAATAATGGGGTAATCAGCATTCACAGTTTTCTGTACTTTGTGCTCGGATATTGGTATCAAATGGTCAGATGAAGCTTGAATACAGAGCAGGGCTAGTCCAGCAAGAAGGGGATGGCCATAAGGAAAAGAAGGGTCAGATATAGATAGTTGCTAAAAGACAGCTTCACGTTTGGTTCACATTCATAAAAGGTCCTTGTTCTGTTTTGTGTTATTTATATATTTATTTCTATATGCCACCATTTACTAAATTTCACTTGTGGGACAGATTCTCAAATGAGAGTGGCTTTGGCTCCTGGTCTTTTGAGTAGATTATGTATTTATGATGGTTGCAGGATCTTAGGCTCACGTAATCGCCATTTGTGGCATTCCCAGCCAACTTCCAACAGGCAAAGTCAATGGGAGTAGCCAGATTTGCCTAACAACTGTAGTGATTCACTTAACAACCACAGCAAAAAGTTCATAAAATTGGGCATAACTCACATAACATCCATCTTGCTTAGTGATTAAAGTTTCTCTCCTAATTTTGGTTAAGGACTAATGTCCAGGACAGTTTGGGGATGGGGGAACGATTTTTTGGTATTAACCAAAACATAAGGTATTCTTAGCCAGATTTTTCTCAAGGAATTTGAGGAACTGGCAGACGAGATCTCAGAATCACTGAACTATATCTTTCAAAGATACTTGAGCACCGGGGAACTGCCAGAGGACCAGAAAAGTACTGATGTAGTTCCCATTTTCAAAAAAGGAAAAAAAATAGATCCCGAAAACTACAGACCTATCAGCCTCACCTCAATTCCAGGGAAGATTCTGGAAAAGATAAGCAACAAATCAGTGAGCACCTAGAAGCAAACAAAGTAATAACCAAAAGCCAACATGGGTCAGATCATACCAGACAAATCTTATTGCATTCTTTGACAAAATTAGTGGACCAGAGGAATGCTGTCGATATAATTTACTTGGACTTCAGTAAGGCATTTGATAAAGTAGACCATAACCTACTCCATGACAAAAAAGAAAAATGTGGGTTAGATAGCATCACCAGATGGATTCGTAACTGGCTGATCAACCGCACTCAACGTTTAGTCATCAATGAAATTGCATCTACATGGACAGAAGTATGCAGTTGGGTACCCTCAAAGCTCTGTTTTTGGCCCAGTACTCTTCAACATCTTCATCAATTATTTGGATGAGAGGATAGATGGGGAACTCATCAAATTTGCAGACAATATCCAGTTAGCAGGAATAGCCAACACTCCAGAAGATAAACTTAAGATACAGAAGGATCTTGACAGACTTGAACATTGGGCGATATCTAACAAAATAAAATTCAATGGTGAAAAAAGTAAGGTTCTACATTTATGTAAGAAAAACAAAATGTACAGGTACAGTATATGTGGTACCTTGCTCAATAGTAGTAACCGCGAGAGGGATGTTGGAGTCCTAGTGAACAATCATTTAAATATGAGCCAGCAGTGTGCTATAGCTGCCAAAAAAGCCAACACAGTTCTAGGCTGTATAAATAGAGGGATAGAATCAAGATCACGTGAAGTATTAATACCACTTTATAATGCCTTGGTAAGGCCATGTTGAGACTCTAGAAAGAGTGCAGAGAAGAGCAACGAAGATGATTAGGAGACAGGAGGCTAAAACATATAAAGAATGATTGCTGGAACTGGGTATGTCTCATTTGATGAAAAGAAGGACTAGGGGTGACATGACAGCAGTGTTCCAATATCTCAGGGGCTGCCATAAAGAAGAGGGAGTCAAGCTATTCTCCAAAGCACCTCAGGGGAGGATAAGAAGCAATGGATGGAAACTAATCAAGGAGATAAGCAACTTAGAACTAAGGAGAAATTTCCTGACAGTTAGAACAATGAATCAGTGGAACAACTTGCTTCCAGAAGTTGTGAATGCTCCAACACTGGAAGTTCTTAAGAGATTGGATAACCATTTGTCTAAAGTGGTGTAGGGTTTCCTGCCTAAGCAGGGGGTTGGACTAGAAGACCTCCAGGGTACCTTCCAACTCTGTTATTCTAAATAGAATTTTCTCCAGGGAGTATTCGTTGTAATGCTCAGCCACACTTCATGACTGAATAAACTTTCTATTATCAGAGGTTCTAAATGTTTTGAATTAAAACAGTATAACCATCTATTTATTTCAGTCTTAATGATTCAGCCCTGGAAAACCATCATTTGGAAAACGATGCTTTTTCAGACAAATCTGAACGAGACAACCTAGAAGAATCTGAAAATGAATTGCATGAGAATAGTCGGAAGACAAATGAGAGTGAGAGTGATCAATCTGATATCCATGGGGAGTTGTCTCAGGAAAAGAAAGGAACGACCTACCTAGAACAGAACTATGAAGAATTTGGAGAGGTAATTACTCATTTAATTTGTCTATTCAGTTTGTTTGCCTTATGTTTACAATTAATGCATTCTCTTGCAACAGAAAATTGTTCTATATTACAGTCTCTCATTCAGCTATTGTTCAAAGTTATGACGGTACTGACTGTATGGTAGTTATGACCATTTCTCAAAGTTCTAGCCATCCCAGAACTCTACAGCTATATGATCATGATCTGAGTACAAATGACTTACACTTGTGATAGTTGCAGCATCCCACAGTTGTGTGATTGTAATTTCCAATCTTTCCTGCTGACTTCAAACAAACAAAATCAATGGGGAAGCAGGCAGGGTAGGTTGCAAGGGTAGGTCAGCTCATCTTCACTCACACCGTGCCTCGTTGGCAATCTGCATACTCAAGGAATAGGACAGTGGCTTAGAGAACAGCACACATCACTCCTTCTCCAAATAGCACGATTTAGGTGCTGGCTTGGAGAGAGAATGGGACTCCACTTGGAGAAGAAGTGGGATGTGCAATTTGGAGAACAGCACGAGGCAGTGAAGATCTGCAGGGAGCACAGATTAATTTAAAGATTAGCATCAATTTATTTCCCCAGACACTGATGAAAAAGAGCAGGGAAACTACAGATAGTCCTTGACTTACAACCACAATTGAGGCCAAAATTTCTGTTGCTAAGCAAGACAGTAGTTAAGTGAGTTTTGCCCCATTATATGACTTGCTTGCTACAGTTGTTAAGTGAATCACTGTAGTTGTTAAGTTAGTAACATGGTTGTTAAGAGAATCTGGCTTCCTTATTGACTGCTTGACAGAGGACTGCAAGAGGGGATCACATGTTCCTGGGACCCTGCAACCGCCATAAATGCATGCCAGTTACCAAGCATACACATTTTGACCACATGACCATGGAGATATTGCAATGGTCATAAGTCACTTTTTTCAGTGCTGTTATAACTTTTGAATGGTCACTAAACAAATGGTTGTAAGTCAAGGACTATCTGTACTCTTTTACCTCCTTTGAGAAAATATAATCCCAGTTTTCCTAAGAATCTAAAAATTTTAGATACATATCCACAGCAATCGCATGTAGCCTGAATAAAGTTTTAAGAAGAATTCATTGAAGGATATTAAAATCTATAAATATGTATGCCTTCCTCTACAAGTTTAAACTTCTGGTATTTTAATTAGGTAGTTGACTTCTTTATCACTCATTTACGAATTACCAAGGTGGTAACAATTCTGTTAAATTGTTACCAAGGTGGTAACAATTCTGTTAAATATGTAGTGACATATTAGAGTGTAGCAAAAATAAGCACATATTTAATTTAAAGTCATCTTTTGTACAAAAAGGACTTGATTTTTCACATTCCATTTAGATGTGCATGTGTGTTGGTATAGAATACCAAGATGTGTGCCTCAATAAAAATCCAAATACAGCCAGCATAAGTGCTAACAGTTATCAGTTTATATCATATCTTATACTAGTAATCTTACAGGCATCTGTCTGAAATTTCCATTATCTTTGGCAGATCAAGATGGATGGTAAATAATCAAAATCAATAAGAGAAAGAAAGGTTTCATTCCTTACTGCAGACATGTTTCCTTTTATCAAACTGAGTTCTGCTGTTTGGCGTGTGGCACACACTGCTTAATACCTGCAGTGAACTTGCTCAGGGAGTGGCACTTAGCAGATCAATATTGGTGCGAGAGATGTGCAGGCTTGTTCCAGTCAGGCTGGCTGCTTGAAGTTGTATGATTCCTAGAAGCAGGCCTGGATCCAAACTTCACCTCCTTTTGCAAAAAAAAGTGGAACAAGAAGAGCTGTCTTTTACCACCTGATCCCTTTAGAGATACTGGATTTCAGGTCCCATAATCTGTTGCCCAGCAACAGTCTAGCAGTTCTTAAGAATACCTGACTAAAGTCCAATTCTGTGGAAGGCAACGAGATTAGGGAAGATTGGGACACATGTCTTGGAAGTTTTCCATGGCAAGGGGCTTTGCCTATAACCACCCTGTTGTCACAGTTAAGGTTGTAGCACTTTGTGTAAATAAAATCAGTTACAGTTACAGTTTCTAGCAAATCTTCTTGTTCTAAAAACTCAACTTTTATGAATGTTAGACTTTGTCCTCAATAATGTATGTTTCTGTTGAGTTTATGGCTGGTGTTAAAAAAGCATCATAAGTGAAGGATACTTGGATTTGCATAACTTATTCTAGGTTATAGGTAGTTATCAACTTAAGATCGGTCACTTAACAAACGTTCATAGTTATGATAGACTTCAAAACAGCTACCTATACCCTAGCCTATCTTCAAAGTTAAGACTGTTACCACCACCACCACCACCCAGTCACATTATTGCATTTTGGGCATTTGGCAACCAACCCCCCAATTTACAACTGGTTACACCATTCCATGGTCATGTGACTACAATTTGCAATTTTTTTTGTCAGTTTGTGGCAGAAAACAGCAAAAAAGTGCCCATTGGATATTCTGGATTCATTTAGTTTTCCTGTGGTTTGCTTAATAGCTAAATATTTCACTTGGATGTGATGCTTCATAAAAACAGTCATAAAAGTAAGCTCTGTTGCATGCCTCAATCGCAACAACTTATGACCAAAATTCAGGGTGCATTGTGGTAATAAGTCAAGGGCTATCACTATATGTTCAGCAACTCACAATCAATTTCTGGATTCTTGTAGCAAACCTGTGAGATTTGCTTCCAGTCTTCCAGTGAGGAAGATTGCTGATCTATGAATCGAAATGTTAGCAGAAATTCAAGAATTCACATAAACAAAACAATAACATTATATTATGAACAGATATCATAATAGAGGAGGCATCTTTCAAGGATGCTAACTCTTCCACTTTGAGGAATTCTTATTCAGTAGTGATATGAGAGCAGGAGGGGGACATATTCAACTGATGCCAAATTGTCCTTTTTAATTTCTTGCTTTCCCTTTAACAAACTTCAATCTTACCTAAAGATTTTCCTCATCAGACAGGTGAATGTTCTCAAACCGAAACTGTGTCTGAGGAAAATAAGAGTTTGATGTGGATTCTTCTGAAGCAGCTACGGCCAGGCATGGATTTATCCCGTGTGGTTTTGCCCACTTTTATCCTAGAGCCACGCTCCTTCCTCAACAAACTTTCTGATTATTACTACCATGCTGATCTACTTTCCCAGTAAGTAGCAGCTTTATTATAGCTGGAAAGTGCATATCTATGAAACGATGTGTAGGAGTACCCATATGTCTAGAACTCCTAAAGGAAATAAACCCTGATTGTTCTTTGGAAGGACAGATACTGAAGCTGAAGCTCACATAGATTGGCCACCGGTTGAGAAGAGAGGACTCACTGTAAAAGACTGATGTTGGGAAAGATTGAAGGCAAAAGGAGAAGGGGATAACAGGAAAGGTGATGAGATGGTTAGATAGTGTTATCAACTCACTGAGCATGGATTTGGGCAGCCTCCTGGATACAGTGGAGGTGAGGGGAGCCTAGCATACTATAGGTCATGGGGATCAGAAAGAGTTGGACATGACTTAGCGACTGAACAAGAAATGACTAAAACTGGGTTATTTGTATATTTAAAAGGTGTCTGTGATAACATAGGAACTAAACCATGCCAACTATGTGTCCTGGTGATCTTTAGGCAAAAGTGGTTTATGAGAACAATGGGAAATGCAATGAGAAAAGGGGGAAATATTCTCAATGTTGTTGATTGCTAAATCAGCACTTAATTGTATGTCCATTGCTAGAACGAATACATTCAGATTTATTAAAACATACTAAAAATAGCATGGAGAAATATAAATTCTGAAATGTTTGGGACATAGTGACTCTTTCCTGCAGTAAAACACAAGATCAACTAATTTTTGTTCTATTTCTTCTTTTAAAATGAAAAGAGCAAAAACATTAGCAAGTAAATTCAGTGTTATAAACATGGTATCAAAGTTAGCAGTTAAAATTACAATGAATCTATCAAAGGCTTCTCTATTCAAGACCAAAATACCAAGTGGGTTAATTTATGTATAATAAATAAAATAATGAAAATAATAGAAGTACCCTTTATTTTAGCTCCAAATATGTGTTTATCGCAAACTCCCGTAGCCAACCTCAACCAACATAGCAACCTTTTCATATAGTGGCATCATGGAATCTCTGACAAGTTCCAAAGAATATTTTTTTTAAAAAATAAATTGATAATAGCTTATGAGATCATTACATTTCCTGAGATTTCCAGGATATTATTTTTGAAATCTTTCAAAATCTCATATGAACATATATGTTAAAATCTTACACGATTTGGCAATCTGGAAAGATCTTCATGAAATAATACAAATATTCCATTTTGTTATTTAATATTATTAACAGGGTTAATGTATAGGATATAAAGAATCAGTGTATGCACAAATTCTAGAGCACATTTTCTTATATAAAATAAAGCATCATCTACTAAAATAATAGTTTAATGTGCAAGATAACTGGACAGGCTTATGAAGGAACAGAGTAAGCATTCACATTTTCTGTTTCTAGATTTTTTTAAAATATTTTGTTAATTTAAGAGGCAAATGAATGAAGTATCTCAACATTCCTGTTATCAAATCTCTTACAAATGTCAGAGACATTTATAAATGTTCTTTTCTGTGGAACTCAAAAAGAATTCTGCAAAAAAGAAAAATGGATATTAATGATAAGTTCCAGAATACTGGGATAAGTTGGGTCTGTGGTTCAGTCCATGGTCTAATGATGGAACTAATCAAATCTCAGATATTCAGAGGTATCAGGATATTTATGTTTTACTATATCATTTTTTGTTTTATTTTGTTCTGCTTTGCATCCAATCTTACTTCATGGTAATTTTAATTTATCTATTAAATTTATATGCCATCCATCTCATAATAAATCAACTCTATAAATTTAATAAATTAAAAAAATAGAAATAGTACCTTTTGTGCCAATAAGGCCTGTAGCTCATATCACCCATATGAAGAAATAACTGAAATGGTCGTTTTAATTCTTCCTGCAGAGCTGCTCTCGAAGAAGATCCATACTGTCGAATCAAGCAAGTCTTGAGATGGTACCTATCAGGCTTTTATAAAAAGCCAAAGGTATGATAGTGTGTTACAGTGTTCCTTTCTTTATGTTGGATCAAAAGAATTGTGAACTGTATTAAAGATTTACAAATGTTCAAGAATGTTATTAGGGATCGGCCATGGAATTTTCCAGGTACCATCACCACCATTTTAAAGGAACCTTAAACATCATTTGTTTGCTTAAGAATTCCCTGAATAAGTTTTATTTTCCCTATCCAATTTACATCTGGAATGCAGCTGGATTTAAACATTTTGAGAGTTTTATTCTTGTAGAGTTATCCTTTTAAAAAAAATCTACTTATACATGAGCTATTTTGGGATGGATTTAGGTCTATAAAATGACATTGGAATTCATGCTAAATAAAACTGGAAAGATACACTAAATGTGTAAAGTGGTCATGGGCGTACATGGTGCTCTCAGGTATCATCTGATCTCATAGTCCTAAATCCATTTTGACTATAAGCACAAGTCTTGTATTAGAATAAGTGACCTCAGATGGTAAGGTGAAAGGATAGCTCGGAGTACATGCCTTTTACATAGAAGATAAATAATTATGTGTGATTTATCCTTAGATGAATTTAGAAAATATGTGTCAGAAATCCTTGAGAGAGCTGCTACCAGTATTCTCTTGGAGAGACTCGGGTAGAAACCAACTTCTTATCTTCCTAGAAGTAAAATCTGCACTGCTGTCTGAATTAAAAAGATGTTTCCAAGGGGATCAGAATGCAGAACCTGTGTAGATCTGCAGTTAAATTGTCCAGGGATAGCCAAGACCAGTGACAAACAGTTCTTATCTCCACTAGTATTTGATCCTCACGCTATCTCTCAGACCAACTTACCTCATGAGCTTTTATTATGAAGATGTATGAATGATTGTTATTCCTATCAGTCACACCCACTTCAGTACCTTGATTGGAAAAATAACTATAATGGGTTTATAATGTTATTAAATTCCTGTCTTCCAGGGAATAAAAAAGCCATACAATCCCATTTTGGGAGAGACTTTTCGTTGCTGTTGGTTTCATCCACAGACAAACAGTCACACATTTTACATAGCAGAACAGGTAAATCTGAGGCTTGCTTCTATACCAGCACTATGCATATTTAGCTATATAGGCAAACTTTGTACATGCTTTTTTACTTCGTTGCCTTCCATTGCAGGTTTCTCATCATCCTCCAGTATCGGCCTTTCATGTCAGTAATAGGAAGGATGGGTTTTGTATTACTGGCAGCATTCTAGCCAAATCAAAATTTTATGGTAAGGCATCAGATCAGAAAGACAGAAATCTAGTTCATGCATGGTGGTGAACCACCATGTGGTTTGCTTGATTTTGACTTAGTGTGACATATAACCCTCCTCTTAGGGCAACTATGCCATTTCAATTTATTCCTCAAATCATAATTGAAAAGAAATCCTGGCTAGCATAAAATGTGAATGCAGCTGGAGAAGAATTATGATAGGCATAACACTTGATTTGCCCTTTTTCTAAAGCCAAAATCAACTTTGATACCAATGTACGAAGGAATAAAGCATATTGCTAAATGTTAACATGTATGTAGAGGTTCTTTTGTATGCATAGGCCTATTGCAATTTGTTCTTAGAGGGGAAAAATATTGAGAGTTACTTCTCGCACATCCCTTAAAAGAGAATAATAAAAAATGGTATATTGTATCTGCTTAAAAACATGTTCATCAAGGATGCTTTTCAAAAAGTTGTTTTTTTCTGAACCTAGATAGGTTGTATCTCTTGTTTCCCCTTGTCCAATTTTAAGAGGGGCAATCATGCCATTTGTATTCATCTATTTCTACAGGTAATTCGCTTTCGGCATTATTGGATGGTCAAGCTAAACTCACATTTCTAAATTCTGGGGAAGAGTATGTCATTACAATGCCATATGCACACTGTAAAGGTGGGACATTTCTGGGATTCTTGTGGGGGGAGAATTGTATGTGCTATGTCCTTTCCTGTCTTGGATTTCATTTTCTTCCTTAAAAAAACCCTCAATAAGATTTTCTAGCTATACTATATAGGAAATTAGGATGAGGTAGGAGTCTGTTTTTGGTGGTGGTGTTTTTTTGTTTGTTTGTTATAAAAAACCCTATAAAATGCAAAGCCTTGGAGCCTACCAGCTATGCTTAATTGCAAAAATGGTAAAAAGAAATCTGAATTCTTTGGAATAATGTGATGCACTCATCAAGACTGCAAAAGAAGATAGTTTCCGTGACTTAATATTCCTCTAGGATGGAAATTACATCCGTTCAAATGTCTTCTACAAAATAATTTTAAAAAGCACAGTAGCTTGGGAATTTACCAATACACATACAAATGCAATGCAACTGAGTTTGTACAAATCGGAAAATTTAACATCAGGTTTGTAAATACGATATTTCCAAAGAATTGGTAACAGTATACAAATTGAGATACCCAAAGTTTGTTTGCGACAATGTCATGCTGCCATCAGAAAATACATATTGAACCTTAAAGGCATCAAGGATTGAATTTGCATTGAGCATCTCTTGCTTTGTGATATCAAGAAAACCTCTCCCAAATAGAAAGGAGTGTAGCAGTGATGGGTTCAGGGATCTGAAATTATCCTGCGTTGTACAGATTGAAGGAGATAAAACTTTCTGCCTGTTTCTGCTGTATGAGTGGTAGCAGTTCTTCTTTATGCTTTGCTTGAATGTGCTGAACAACAGGACCAAGTTTCATTTTACTGCAACCCAATTTTTTAAATTAAATCTGGATTTTTACATTTTAATTTGGTATAAGTCATAATGAATGAACAGGGCTGTCTTTATAGGTTGATTTATGTAGTCTCTGCATAAATTGATACTCTGTTATTAATAGTTGTATTTTTTATTTCATTTTCCTGTTTCTAGGAATTCTGTATGGCACCATGACAATGGAGCTTGGAGGAAAAGTTACTATTGATTGTGAAAAAAGCAATTATCGGGCAGAACTGGAATTCAAGTTAAAGGTATTGGACATTCTGTTCCATTTTCGGCTTGTCTCCAACATTCCACTTCCAATTTTATCTCATTATCTGAATTTCACAGGGCTAGTTTTAAAAACCATCTCAATACTTTCTCAATAATAATGTTGATTTGTTTTTTATTGTTTTATTGTAATTTTATGGATGTTTTAATTTTTGCCTTTCTATACGTACTAATAATTACTATGACCCCCAAGAGTCTCATTGACTACCAGTAATGAGCCTTAAATTCATTATAGAATATGAATGTGCACTCACACAAGAGTTTCCCATGGTTGGTGCTCATTTGGTGTTCTCCAAACAGTATGCAGATAAAATTTGATAGGTCTTTGAAGTGCATACTAAAATAATCAAATTAGTGCTTCATGTCACTAGCTGAAATGTTTGTTTGAGCTATGTTTTGATATATACTAGGAACAACATAGACTTAATTTTCACTGGAATTCCAGAGAAATTATATTTTACTTATCTATCTATCTACATTTGTGTTCTCAGGCAATTTCCCATTCTGTCTGGACTGAAATAGTTTTTTTTCTTCCCTTTGCATTCCTTAGCCATTTTTTGGTGGCAGCACAAGCATTAATCAAATTTCAGGGAAGATTAAATCAGGAGAAGAAGTGATGGCAAATCTTGATGGACACTGGGTAAGAAATCATAATATTCTTTAATGACAGTTTTAAAATGCATGTATGAACTGAAGAGTTGCCATTGGAATGCTGTATTCCATGATGCTTCCAAGAAGATAACTCAGTTTAAAACAAAAGCAAGTGGAATAAAATTGCATCAAACAGCTGTATTTGCTGAGGTGTAGATCTACTGCTAGCCCAAATTCTGAAATCTTAACTTTGGTTCAATGTAATAAATGAAAATCAAAATCCAGTGTGGGAATCAGTTGTAGTAATTCACATGCTTCCTGGGAGGTCAGCACAGATCTTGAACACTTCAGTTTCCCAAACACAGTATAATTTACATGTGATGATTCCTAAATTGGAGGGCTTTGCCTGGAGTTAGTATACTATAGATCAGGGGTGGGGAACCTTGGCTCTTTCATGACTCGTGGACTTCAACTCCCAGAATTCCTGAGCCAGCATGGCT